>JAFEME010000389.1:0-29031 GCA_018831755.1 Niveomyces coronatus
CCCTCTCTCTCTCCTCGAAAGGGCATTCAGATCGGAATCCACTCTACTGGGTCGGTTTCTAGCTATTGCTGTACATCCAATTCATCCAATTGCTATATGAATATACATGTACCAAAGTCTCCTAGCGACCCGGAAAACATGGCAATCTCTTTTTGACTCAACTCCACGGTCTTATTCTACGCCAAAAGTCCCGTTGCTTCACACCACTCTTTCCTATGTCGTCGGTGCCCCTCGATCGACGATGCGCCTACTGCCACCCAGAAAAACATCGGCTTTGACATGGGAAAGAGTATCCCTGAGAAGATCGCGGTAGTTCCAGTTGTTGTTGCCGCCGCCGATCCTCGGTCACGTTGTACTCGGGACTCGGTCTCCATGCTTTCACCGTTCTCGACTCTGCTCTCTGCTCTCACATATGCATGTCCTTGTCGATACTCTGATTCTCGATGTCAGGCTGAAGATGACACATCTACACAATATCCTACATGTGCCTCCCTCCTCTGACGGCTGTTACAACAGCTCTTGTTCACACAAGTAGCGGGCTTGCATACAGACCTTCCTGGTGCTGTTGGTACATACAGTGCAACGGCCGTAGCAGAGTAGCAAAAGCGTCTCCATGTAGACGATAGAGCGTGACAGCACAGATCTCGATCCGAAAAAGAAAACTGCTGTTGAAAGACTCACTTTGCTTCTTCGTGTCCAAAAAAAGGATGGAACGCGAACGGCTGAGCAAGCCGGAGAGGAAAAAACATAGCGGCAAGACGGAAAAAAACGTTTTGTCGTGTCAGCGTTGCAGCCGTAGCAAGTAATGTATCATTGTGCAGCTAACAAAAGGTATGCGAAATCTGAAACCAGGTGTTGCAAGGCTTTCTTTTTGTTAGGACTCCCCCGCGTGCGACGTGCGGTGCCGTCCCATTGGGATACTCAATAGCCAGCTTGGAAAAAGAAACTAGCTCGATCCATGTTAACGGCTCCAGTCGAGCAATTCTCTTTTCTTTTTTAAAAAAATGGCACGAAGGATACCTAGCCGGCCTCTTCAGGACGCGCCAAGCTTCGCGAGAAACCGATTGGGGAGTGTTGGTGCCTCGGGAGGCTGCCTCGCCTAGCTCAACGCCATGCGATGGCACCTATGCTAGAGTCCCACAAACTCATTCCTCTTTTTGCTCTTTTGTAGATTCCAAACAGTGAACTCGTGTTCTCTCGGAGCTCCGAATGACTGGAAACGCGCTCAAAGCGCGTCGACGTTTGACGAGATTCACCGTAGACCTTCTCTCGCGTGTACACACACACGAGCATTCCAATCTTCGCGTCGGTCGCGTAGTGCCAGTCTTTGTAACGCTGTTCTACAGTATCCGAAGCTAGGCCACTGATTTTCGGACAATCACCATCCCTCTCTCTCCTCTTGAAAGTACAGATAGTCTAGAGAGAGATTAGTCGCATCGCAACCTCGCTCGTTGCTCGGACAGCGTCCAAAAAGTCCCGCAGCGACTGTCAATCAGCCGCTCCGTCGGTTTCCCCCGAACATACAGCATCAGCCCTGAACAAACAATATATATCCACGATCGGCAGTTGCCATCAGCAAATCAGGCTTACTGCTGTCGGCCTGACACGCAGAAGCGTGATTCAGATGCTGCACGCGAATGGATACTGTGGCGTGCGCCGCCCCTAACCTCACCGAGCAAAATCAAGAGAAAGCGAGGGACAAAAAAAAAGAAAGCAATACTGACAGCGAAAGCCACAACGAATGACTATAGACGCCTTCGGTGGATTAAGTCACAACCGGGGCGCCGGAGTCCGCCGACGTCATCTTCGACTCTGCTCATGTGCTCACCTCACGGCCAATCTCAATGTCCGCGACAGAAGGGGAGAAAAAGAAAGTCAGGAAGACACTTCCCCAAAACTCCAGTTCTGCATGAATTTCGGCATCGCTGGTGGGAATACCCCTCGCGTATGATTCAGAGTAATTTCGTCGGCTGCTGAACGGCACACCACTTCCCCCCGCCATGCGTTGCTTTTTCTTCTTTGAACTTTCTCTTCACCTTTCACTCTATTCACGACGCCAAGCCATTCAGGTACGATCTTGCTGACCATCGCTGCTAACAAGAGACTATTCTTTTCTCGCCGTCTCCTCTCTGAAAGCCGCCTGAAGGGGACGAAGCGAAAACGACCCAATCGACCGATCTCTAGTCCATCCACCTCCGACATGTCCGGAACTCTTCGAGTACCCTTTTGCCCTGAGACTACTGACCTTTTTCTTCGTTCGAGCACACATGTGACGAGGTCAGGCCAATTCGCTTCGGCTTATACTTTAGCAGACGAATCAGCAGCAAGACGAATACAATGACCTCGCTTACGACGTCTATTCCAAAAACTATCAGATTGAACCGCAAAGTTTGATCAATGCCGTGTGTCTATGGATCGAGAGATCGATGCTGCCGCGACCACGTTCCATCCGTCGTGAGACTGCGCAAGGTCGCGGCAACTGAACAGTCAGCAGTCGAACACAGTGCAACATTCTTAGCAAGATATAGCAGCACACATAATCTGCTACACTTTCCTGGACAATGAATGATTCATCAATCACAGCGGACGCGCTGTGAAATCGCTTCTGGCGTAGGTAGTTGGTAATAACAGGCTTCTGTCATGATTTTTGCGCATACTGGCTGTACACTCACTCTGATAAAGCGACTCCGGCTTTTCTGCTTCAAGTGGTCGACTTTCGATTTAAGCATGTATATTGTTCTCCTATGCTTCTGGATTCGTTACAACATTGTCGTCCACTTGCCCCAAGACCTCCTCCATCTCAGCTTCCGTGGCCTCCAACCCTTCCGAGCTCATTAGTTTATTTTCTTTATCCTCGGCTGAAAAACTAGAGTTAGTGAACCGTAGAATCATGTTTGAGGGGGGCAAAGTTCTTTTCCCCGAGTTTCCACTTACTGCGAGGCTCAACGAGGAGGTTTTCTTGGACTTCACAGTCTGTGAGAACCGAGCCGTCCCCTATCACGCTTCGTTTGCCCAAAATACACTTTGTGAGTTTGCACCCTTTTCCCACGACGACTCCGTCCATCAGCAGACACTGCGAAAGCTTAGCCCCTTCTTTAACCTGGCATCCAGCTCCGATGACGCATTCTTTGATGGACGTCTTTTCCTCCACTGTGACATTTTCCGCGATCAAGCTATCTGCTTTTGTTATTGTTGTTCTGGGCTTGACACCCTCGGGGTACGCAATCTTGCGTGGGTGCGCAAAAGGAGAGGCTGACTCAGGGCCAGCTTCTTCTAGTGATGGAAGCTTGGCGATTTGTAGTGATATTGCAAGCAATAGTTGTGCGGTGTCGACTCGGCGGATGATAGAGCCAGGTTCTTGAACCTTGTTCGAATGAAGGTACGCAACCATGGGAGGCACGAGGGATGCAGGCGAAGCGGCATCGGTGATGGGTTTATCGTCCGAGTCCCCGCGTTCTTTGCCATCAGATACACTGTCAAGGGCTGACCCCGCATCCTCTTCCAGGTCGCCATTGCAGGACTGGACAACTTTCAGCTTCTCTGCCAGACCTCCCTGCCAGCTGGCTTTAGCCCACCAGCCCACCACGTCCTCACCAATGCTTTCAAAGCGTTCGTTGGCCTGAACGAAATCAAGAACCCAAAGAGGAAAGATATAGATGTGAGCATCGCGATGTGTTGTAAGTATCCGGATGCGTGGATTGGCTCTAAGCAAACCATGGCGAAGGGCGAGGGCTTTGCGTTCTTCCATGCGATCTTTGAGCGCATCCGTCGGCATTGTATATACCACCTGTGCCACGTTGGCGAGAATGGAGCCTTTTGGTGGCGCGCTGGTAGTCTGAGGAAGTTCCGTTGCGGCGAAAAAGTCGGTCTCCTCGCCCTTTACTGTCACATTGTTCTTGGTCTCGTACCAGACCCCTATGCCACCGCTACGGCGACCTTGGCTGCCATTTGAGAAGCCTTCCGTCGCTAGCACATCTGTAGCGCTTGCAGCCTTCACGATCCAAGCTTGTAGTAGCTGTTCAGCGCCGAATTCACAGACGAGATCACAAGGCAGGACAACAAAATCGCCGGTTACGAGGTTGCGGACCTCGGGAAGACGAAGTATTTCTGCCGTACCAGCTGTCTGTGTAAGCTCTGCTGGACAGAGAATCTCTGGTTTTGGCATAGGTAGAGTAGTCAGGTGCGGATTTGTGCTCATCGCCGCTTTGATAGCCGTGGCAGCCGACGGCGGACAAATCAACGTAATCCCTATGAGGGTATCAGTGCCGTTCAGGAAGTCCAAGGCAATTTTGTTGCATTTATAAAAAAAGGCGAGAAAGGAAAGATGCGACTGTCCGTCGGCGATTCCACATTGACAGCACTTTCTGTGCAATTGCCATCGTCGTTTTAGTACTCACTTGAGATGCCTGTGCGATAGCAGAGATCGATTGGATACCAGACCATGGGCCTGTTGGCGATCGGCAGAAGTGCTTTGGGGTTCTCATCTGGATTCGAAGTAAATGTCGGAAATGAGGAGCCCGGGCCGCAAAGTATAAGAGCTTGCAGCCCGGTAGAGGCATTGGAGACGGAGTGTGGCATGGTAGAGGACCGGTCTGAGGTGCTGAATAGTCCGATAGAAGCCTCAAGGATTTGTTTCGGGTGCCCAAATAAGGCTCAAATACAACTTATCCAACCGAAAGGCTCCTCTATAACTCTATACCACTATATCTCCAGTGCAGAAAATCTAGCTGCGTTGCAGCGCATGTGACATTGAGGGGCCGTGGATGTCTCTTGGAAGAGTCATGATAATTCAACGAATTGTTCACCCCACCAAAGAATTGTGTGGCTTAACGTATCTGTGGCGGTGCAATAGACTATGTGGCTAGAGCCGTGCCATATAGTTCTGTAGTAGGTACGGAGCACAGTACGGATACTAAGAAAACAAAGGAGAGATGCACGTGGCTGTTACTGTACGTGTGTTTTGTTAGTGGCGCAGTGGCGTTGCTGGGAAGCAAGCCACGCTCATCATTGTTCCTCGGCCGGTCCACACTGTTGACATTGGCCCCACGAAACCCCAGCCACCACCTTAACTTCAGCCTGAGCGCATGCTCGCCGCCGTCCACCTCGAGCGCTCCTCTTCCAGACGCATCATCATCTCGAACCGCTTTGCACTTTGACTGCGCTCAAGGGCGCTTTCTGTTATCTGCTTGGCAGTTACCACTCGTCTCGGCACCCGTCCTGCCGCGGCGCAGACCAATCGCGACGACCTGCCGCGCGCGACCACCTACACGAAAAAAAAAAAAACGCTGTCGCTGTCGCCGTCGCTGGCGATGCGAATGCGCTCACATCCCGAAATATGTCTCCTTCAAATGACCGTCGACGAGGCGTCTGGAGCCACTGGGTGCCGCTCGCCGTCACAGTCACCATTGCCAGCGCTGGATTGGTCGCCTGGGTTTTGAGCCAGCGCAAAGATGAGGAGTATGCCAGCCACGCCCCCCAAGAGCCTGAACACGAGCATCTCGATTATGAAAATGCCGACTATGGAGACAATCCCGCGTACGGTGCAACCAATCGCGGACCTCGACCGGGTTCCGGCCCTGGTCCCAGCGCAGGTGCTAGTTACAGTGTGCCTCCTCGACACAAAGACGACGTATACGGCGCGCAAGCTGAGGGAAGCAACCCGAATTGGGGCGCCAAAGTCTCCAACGCTTTCAGACGTACCCCGAGCCCTCAGCAGTTCTTCGACTCGACTGGTAAAACCATTACTGCCAGCGTCGCCGCCGCAGGTGCTGTCATGGGGAAGGCTCTGGCCTCGATTCGCGAAGATGATAGATATCCTGACGACAGCAGAGTCTGGTCCGAGGAAGCCGATGCCAGGAGAGACCGCGCACCTGTGACATCGGATAGGCGCCGTCGAACTGTCGCTGTCGTCGTGTCTGCCGACAGCTCGCTAGGTCATTTTTCGAGCGACGAGGGCCATTTGCATGCTGCAAGTAGAAAGTGCCCGACGAAGACGCGCATACATAAGCTAACCGTTTTCAAGTCCATACTATCCCATATTCCGCACCACAATGATTTTTCGCGTATCAAGCTATTCGTCCTCATTTATGCGCCCGACATCAAGGATTCTACACTAAAACACGTCACGGGCAGCGTTCCGCCTCAGTCTCTAAGCTCATCTTTCTCTAACATTGGTCATGATCAAGCGCAAACACCAGGTAACGGAACAGGGAGCCCAGTGTAAGTCGAGATGGATTGATCGAAACTCTGCGATTCCAATGAGATATAATCTGACACGACATAGACTCGGCGCTACCAGCGAGAACGCAACATTCAATGCCGTCTATTCTCAGGCCCTGGGTCTAGTGGAGAAAGAGGCCATGATTCTACCCTTTACGACTTCTAGTGGCCATGTCCATATTCTGCGGCATCTGAAGCCTGAGGTCATTTACCTACAGGAGTCCCTGAGCGGCGATAACGGCAGCATAGTCACCAGCATGCAGACTTGGCTTCGGCATGACGTCATGCTCGTGGTCGGTGCCGAGAGTGGCTCTGGAGGTCTCGCCGACAGTGAAACGGAAGCCGAGCGCACAAACAAAAGCCAGCAGTGGTGGCAGCGGCCGGACCGCGTCGGTCGCGGCAGGGGTATTATCGTTGTCGATGGCATGCGTGTTGGCGATGATTGGGCTCGCCGTGTCAATGGCATTGAGTAAAGAACTTCATGTTATGGTCTTTCTTGTAATTAGGTCTAATAGGTCGAAACTTCTACAACTGTGCGCACAGTGAGCACATGAACAAGCAGTGCTTAGTAGGAACATGGACATAATTTAGTTGATTATTGCTTTTCACAATGTGCACTATCTATCAGCAATGGTCGGAATGAAAAGGCAAAACGGTCGCAATGCGGCTCAAACCCCTTGGCGCATAGAAGAGCTAGCAATACGATTCGGATAGAATCTTTAACGGTTAAAAACCCTACGCCTATATAATTTGGCAAACAGCCCGGCTACTCTTGACCTTCTCATATGGACGTCTCGGGTTCCATTTATACCAGGTGCGACGAAGTACGGTAGAAACGGCGTTTGGCATGTATGCAGAAAAGCTACCCGGGCTCGAAGAGAGACTTCAATCGTCCTCAAGTCGGGACGTTTTGAAATCTCTCACGGGCGAAGAAAGTCGGTCAAACGGTATAATACCTGCCCGCTTATTCAAAGGCCGGCGAGAAGCGGCCCAGAAAGGTCTTGACTCTAATGCAGTGTTATCCTTGTTTCTATAGGGTATCGCCCAGACTTCATTCTCGTCCACCGCCTATCAGTAAGTATCTACTACACACTATTTTTTCGGTACTGTACCTAGGTAATTACCTACCTTCCATATCTAGATGCCGTCAGCCCAACAGGACAGCTAGAATTGCATGCTTGACATCTACGGAGAGTCCCAGTAGCCTAGCAGAGGTACTTCTACAATTTGTGAGTTGCTTTTTCAGATTTAAAATAGCCTGCTGGACTCGCCCCGATCCCCAATATCATGTCGATTGTATACGCTTTCCCAGATAGCAAGTGGACCGTAAAAATAATCATCTTCTTATATGCCCGGTCTATTCATGACTGTAAGAGCTATCTCTATAGTGGATGCTTCTCTGCTTCGCGCGGTAGTACAACTTAACTAGGTGCAGGAACGTATTCACCTGTTGCTCGCCTAGGGTAAACTACTTTCTGTTATAGGCTCCTTTTTGCGCACCGATTTGCCGGCCCAAAATAGCGGATAGGCATTTCGTCGTATCCAACTCTACCTCGATAATTGCTCAGTGCGATCCGTGCTCACAGTGCATATCGTTGGGTAAGAGGTAGGAGACCATGAGACACGCATGCAAACGGTATAGAAGGTATAAATTAAGTAAAGTAATTAAACGTGCTAGAGTACTTTTAAATCCATAGATACTTTTACTTCAAGTACCAACTTATAGGTATAAGAATATGATCAATTATATTAACTTATGGTTTTCCTCTAATACCAAGGTTTTACCGCAAGGTTCTTTCTATGTACTGTACTACTGTACATTACGCATTACATGCTACCAAGAACTGACGGTCTCCATATGCACTACAGTAGCTTTTATAGTGTACCACCTCAGAAAGTCACGTGATGCACCGCCAGAATGCAATATCCTCCACACCCATGTTGGGAACAGCATGTACTGTATGCCGCAGGCGCCTCACTCCATGCGCGCAACCATCCTGGCCAGCCAACCAAACATCCGTCTCATCGACCCATCGATCGTCAACCAATGCGCCGAGATCAACGCGCTCCCAACGTTACATAAACCCGAATTTACAAGACTACTTCGGAAAGAAGGATCGTTCTCGCTGCCCTCGGTGAAAAAATAAATAAATAAATGGCCGCCACTGCCAAACCGCCTGGCAGCGCCGCTGCCGGGGGCGTAGTCGTCGCCTCCGCGGCCCGGCCGGTCAACCGCGCACGCCGTGACGCAAGCTCACAAGCTGTCAGTCGACAGTCGAGAAACAGCATCGGGAAGCGCACAGGATCAACATCTGATGGCATGACTGACTGCGGGTCGGGACCGCTACCATATGGTGAGCGCGCATCTCGTGTCACCTCGTCGCCGTGTCATCGAGAGTCTCTTGCCAGTATTCGCTAACGGTACAACAGTTGTCACCGACTCTTTCATCCTTAGAAAGCACGCCGGAAACCCCCCATCTTTGGTGGTGCATCTACACGCGTCGCATTTTCGATTTGACGGCCAGGACGGCATGTTTCAGTACAAATCGCCAATGAAGATCTTCCTCGACCATGTCCGAAGTCGCACCATCCCCCATGACTTGCTTGAATACTTCATCCAAGCCAAAGTGCCATTCTACGACGGCTGCCTCATAGTCCAATTACATGACCACAAGTCAGCGGCGCAATCCAAGGATGTCGCAAAAACGACTACAACACCCGCCAACGTCACCCAGTCGTCCATCCACAAGTATAATCAATGCCTCACACCATCGCCTTACGTCCCCTTCCCTAAAGATGAGCAGGCTGTCTCAAATGACGCCGAGAAGCCCGACAAGGCTGCTGAAGAGCCGGCTCCTTCAAACGAGGGTGATGGATCGGACGCGACTGAGCAAGAAGAGTCAAAGTCGAAAGCGAGCGCGAAGCCAAAAATCTTTACTGCGGTGCTGCACCCAACACAAGAAAGCTTACAAATGGACCTTTTCATCAAGACCACGACACCCAAGGGCATTCAGGAGACATATGTTCCGCCACCAACTCCACTTTCTCTCGGTCCCTCTACTCCGACAGTGAACCCGATGCCTCCGCCGGCTAAGCGCCAAAGACGAGACCGAACTGAACTCGATAGTTCCAACATTTATGCTGCGGAAGGTCAAATTTTGCTAGCCACCGCGGCGCCTCTCTACCTGGAACCTACTAAGAGTGTGGAAGAAACGATAGCACTCCTCGAAGTCATGTCACATCCGAAGCATGCCGAGTCTCCGCCCAAGCCCAAAACTAGAAAGCGTACAGTTGCCGAGGTGGCAGCAGATGAAGCTGCAGCCGCAGATCATGAACGCTACATGCTTGTTCTGGACGAGCGGCTGTCTTCGGGCATGGTGGGCGGACAGGGAGCGGGTGCCGGCGATGCCAAGCCTCAGGCTGGTGCCACCGCGTTTGAGCCGCGCTTCGAACGCTTCAAAATTATTGAAGATATCAAACGAGAACACGCAGAAAAGAAGGAACAAGAGAGGGTCAAACAACAAGAGCATGACCGTCGCGCTCATGAGCAACGCCTGCAGCGGGATGAGTTGATCCAACAGCAACGGTTAGAAGCGGAGCGACTAAGGCGCGAGACTGCCGCACGAGAGAACCAACAGCGCCTCGCAGAAAACCAGAGACAAACAGCCGCCGCAATCCGCCAGGCACAGGCCGTCCAGGCCGCACAAGCCGCTCAGGCCTCTCAGGCCGCGGCCCAAGGACCACCTATCGGTCACCAGCACCGCAACAGCCAGACAGGGCTCATGCAGACTGGTGTCACTGGCGGCGGTGGCAACGCTGTGCAAAATGGCCTTCATGCCGCGGCGCAGGCTCGATTTGCGCCACAAATGTCGCAACAAATGTCCCAGGCTCAAGCATCTTCGCCAGTCGTCCGCCAGGTCACTCCCCAGCATATGTCTTCGCCCATGGTTGGAAGCGCACCCATGCAGCAATCAAACTCTGGACTGGCTGGTAGCCCTCCGCGGCCGCCATCTATCGTTCAGAATCCCATGTCTGCTCCCATGGCGCGTAACATGTCTGCCAGAGGCAGCCAGCAGAGCCACCCGGCCGGAACACCTCGTATGCTCAATGCGACGCCGAATATGGCGCACGCCACGCCTATAAGCAGACAGGCCATGGCAGCTACGCCGCGCATGTCACAGGTCAGCCCGCCACCCAATATGATGGCACAAAACTCGCAGATGGGGGCCAACATGGGGATGCAATATAACCAGAACATGGGGCAGGCAAACCCTCAGATGATGGCCCAACAAATGGCCATTCACCAGAGGTATCTTCAGCAACAGCAGTTTGCTATGGCCAACAACAATCTGGTGAATCAAAACGGCCAGCCCATGACTCCTCAGCAGCAACAGCATTTTATCAACATGATGCAGCGTCAGGCGATGCAGAACCAGCAGCAGCAGCAACTACAGCAGCAGATGCAACAACAACTTCCGCAGCAGCAGCAGCAGCAGCCAACCCCACAGCAGCGACATCTTCCACAGCAGCAGCAACAAGCCGCTCAACGTGGAATGCTGGCAGGCCAGCAGCAACAATTGAGCTATCAAGAGCAGTTACAAGCGCTGCAGCAGGGCCAGTATTCGCAGATGCCACCGCATCTGCAGCAGCAACTTCAACACATGATGAGATCTGGGCAGTTGAATGGACCAATGGGCAATGTGATGCAAAGGCAGGTTAGTGGGCAGATGATGAACGGCGCCGCCTTCAATATGCAAGCCGTCCAGCAGCAGATGCGGCTACAAGCACAGCAAGCACAGCAGGCACAGCAAGCACAGCAGGCACAGCAAGCACAGCAGGCACAGCAAGCACAGCAGGCACAGCAAGCGCAGCAGGCGCAGGCGCAACAGGGCCTTCAAGGACAAGTGCAAATGCCTCAGCAAGCGCAAATAGGTCATAATCCGAACAGACTGGTACCAGCTCAACCCAACCAGTCGATTGCCCAGGCCTCAAGAGCGTTATGGCAATCGAAGATGGAAGCTGTCGCTCCGAAATACGGCGGCGTGGAAAACATACCGCCGGAACTAGCAAAACAACTCAGAACAGACTCAGTCGCACATGTAACTAACACCTGGCGACGACAAAATATGCTGCAGCAGGCGCAACTACGGCAGCAGCACCAGTTGCAGCAACAGCAACCACAGCAAAACATGCAGGGAACTGGTGGCATGACTGGACCGCCGGGCATGTAGTGGTGTATTGCACCACATTTTGTTTTACCGACAGATTGGGCAGCACAAACTATGTGTGGTCGTGAAGCAAGGAGTCCGGTTGTTTTTGGCTATTGTTTCTTTTTTATTTTCTCTCTCTGTTTAGGATACGCACGAGTTTAGCGATGTGCTCTCGCACGGTCTCTTGATACCCACGGACGGCTATGTGCTTTATGCGTCTGATGATTTCCTCTTCATTTTTCTCTATGAGCGCTGAATTTCTCTATTTTCTTCTATATTTCATGTTTCATCCTAGATATCTGTATGTTTAGCAAGCTATTCGAGCGGAGCAGGAGCCCGAGGTGCTGTAGATGAGAGAATCACGAACTGAAGTCTCGTGTAGATCAACTTCAAAATTGTTTGCAGTCGTTAAAAAGAATTCCGTTGACTCGACATGTGATTTTTCTGCCGTCTTCAATCAATTGTGCCGTTCGTTCATCCCTGTACATGTATTACAATGGAAAGTCATCACTACTACTATACCTGGGCGATGAATAGGTGGGTCACGTGTGCTGCCGATTACGACAAGACCTGTGATGAGGTGGCAGACCTGGCAGCGGTTCAAGAATAAACGCTCTTCATCCTAACAGCCAATCCGACCTGCGATTCATATTTTCCAGCTTGGTGCAGATAATCGCTGCGTACGCGTTTCCCCTAACGGGCTTGCTCCCATTCGAAGTATCCCTCATCAACGCCGATATCCGCCCTATCCATCGCACGGTCAAGTGGAAGCTCGCGATACCCAGTGTGTATTGAAAGGAGCAGTAGAGAGAGGTGGACTTGATGCATAGAAGCTCGCCATCATCATGCAGACCACAACATTGATGACGGCGCTTCTCGGAGCATTCTCGGTATCAGCGATGCTTGATTGCAAGAAGATTCGGATCGACGACCACACTTTCGACTTATCAAAGCTCGGCGGACCGCACTCAGTCGTCACGTCGCTGCTTGACCCTATCACGGCAACTCATCACAACCGGACGTATACGCTCGATGTCTGCGGGAATCTCAAGAAGAGCGGTGATGCTAAAAAGACGGAGGAGTGCCCAAATGGGACTCGAGGTGAGCGGCGACGGGGGTTATCGAGGGATTGATACGACGAGACTAACCTGACTTGCGCTTCCGATTTTTGCGCATGAGAATAGTGTGTGCTATATCCCGCGTCATCGATGCAGACTCGGACAAGATCACCGAGGTCATCCCTATAGCTGGCTCTCTAGAGAACCATGGCGGCAAGGCATTCGAGTACGAGGTTACGCGGCTAAAAACGAGCGACTCCAACGCCGACTCAAAGAAGGAGGGCCTGCGCCTGGTCATGAAGGGCGGCCGACACATGAATCGCGAGCAGAGGGCAGTCATCGAGTTCCTGTGCAACCGCAATCTTACGGGTACCGAGGGCGAGTGGGACGCCGAGGACAAATATGAGCAGAACTCGAAGCGTAGGCGCGAAGACGGCGGTGATGAAGGGGGCTCGGATAAAGTAGGCAGCGGCAATGACGCAGAAGAGACGGAGCACCAGTTGAAGAATGAAAATACGGCTCTGATTTGGGAAAGCTATGGCGCCGAGAAGGACGTGGACATTTTGCGTCTCACCTGGAACACCAAGTATGCGTGCGAGAAACGCGACGACGACAAAGACGTCAAAGACCCAGACACGCCTGCGAAGGGCGGCAGCTGGGGCTTCTTCACATGGCTAGTCATTGTGTAGGTGGTCCCCCCTTTTTTTTAAGAAGACGAAAGATGATGGAATCGACGAGGTAGCTGACCAGGGTATCCTTTTTTCACAGCGTATTTCTAGGGACAGCCGCATATCTCATTTTCGGATCGTGGCTCAACTACAACCGATACGGGGCTCGCGGCTGGGATCTGCTTCCTCATGGTGACATGATTCGAGACGTGCCCTACCTGATGAAGGACTGGCTGCGGCGGGTGCTGAACACTGTCCAGGGCACGGGGAGTCGTGGCGGCTACAGCGCGGTTTGAGAGGTTCCGCTAGAAGCGCTCCATGATGACTAGGATGTCTGAGTACGGGCGGGTAGGTAGTGGAGTAACGGGTTTCTGTTTGTACAATGTTAGACGCGGGTTGAGGTGGCAAGTGATTGGAGGTGTTTTTGAACTATGGTTGCGCACATATTTGTGCTGCACTTTCGGGAGGCTCCGGTATAGACTCCGTATGCCAGGATTCGTCCCCTTTTGCGACGGTCATTTTTCCTCCTTCGGTTTTCTTATTAGGCGGGATCGGCAGGACACAATGTTGCGGGCCGTTGAAGTAGTCTTTCAGTACACGCATTATGGTTGTAGCATAAGAGATGGCTTTTTTTCTCCATCAGCCAGTGTTTCTCACACGTACTTGTAGTTGTGATGCAAAATGGTGTTGACCATTGAGAGTCTATCTTTAATTGTAAGAGGCCTATTGGAGGTCGTTAAATGGACACGTACATTACAGTAGCGTGAACTGTTTAATACCTACTATACAATGGTCAAATTCTATTTTATTACATTAGATGTCAGCTTTAATTCTATACACAGTTATTGCATAAGACTATGCATGTTTTACGCTACTGTGGAATAATAATTGTCCTTAGCATACCTCGAAAATTAATACAAGTAACCCTATTAGAATGCTGTAAATCAAAACTGCTCACTCACAGGTACGTCACCCATGAGAAATTCGACATCATCCTTGTGCCACCCCGAGATCGTGAGGATTGGATTTCTGCAAATGTCGGATGCCTAAAGGCGATGGCATCTAAGAGGGCCATGAGCATTCCAAAGAGGTCCGAATAGCACGGGACACCGTGGATCTGGCATTTGAACTATGGCTCTTCAATTCGCATACACTACTCTTCCGTATCCGAGTTTCCGAGGTCTTTGAGGGCATCATCCATTTCTCTGGTTAACTGACGAGTAATGAGGGCCCAACGCTCTTGACGAGCGGCTCAGAGTCATCCCCAAGCGAATTCCCGTGAGGTGCCATGTCAAGCAAATCGAGTCATGAGCGGATTCCTGTTAATTGAGTCTTTCTCTACGCGTATGTCCTGATGCCTCTCCCCTATATAGGCTGGCCCTTTAGAAAGCCCAACCAAACGGGAAGCAAGCTTTGGAAAAGTCCCATCCGAGCCTATCGCCTATTCGACACAACCACGCAGAGCGTTATTTTGTAAGCTATAAATAATTCATGACCATTATTATAAGTATATTGAAAGACAGTTTACGAGAAAACGACGTAAATAATGTGACAGCTATTACTATTATAAGCTAGTTATTGTCTGTATACTACTTATCTACAGCGCTAAGTGATCGATAATATCTATAGATGAATATCTTTAGTCACATATAAACGGCCTTGCGTAATAAGGTTTTCGCGATTTCGCAAGCCGGTTTTCCTTTTTACCTTGACCAGCTTGCAAACTAGTAACCGGCTCAACTTCCAATAGATACGGACGACCGCTATCAGGGACTATCATCGAGTATGCTGGTACAGTATGAACTCGCTGGCAGGAACGCTATCGGGCGGCCGGACAGGGCAAAACTGGGTACGGAAGACGGAGGAGGACTCGTGCGGCCGACCCGGTGCGGAGAGTCGAGCCGCCATCTATCGAAACAGCAATAGCGCTTACCAGTCTCGAACAAGGAATTCACACTATCGAAAGCCTCGAATCTGTACAAAATGGTAGAATGACCAGTGCAGCCGCCTGGCACTAGAAGTAGAGTGGGTACGGAAGAGAGACGTCCTCGTAGACGACCCGGCCATTGAGTTCATCTTGGTGGTGCCACCAGGGAGGTCCCCGTTGATCACTTACCCCAGAATGCAGATTACCCCAGAATCTTGGCGCCAGTGGCTTTTGTGTGATGCAAATGAATGGCAGGAGTTAGCGAGAGTTTAGCCCTCGTGCCGACTTTATAGATCACAGACCACGCTGCTTCTTGTGCGGCCATTTAATGATACATGACTTCTCTACCATTGTAAACCTTGTGATGGCCGCTTGATGCTCTAGTGACTAAATACACGGAACATGGACGAACTGAGCAAGCAGCGAAGCATGCCCACAGATCATATCGAGGAAAAGGCGGACCTGCCAAGCATCGTGACTCTCGGGGCAGCCCTCGACCAGATCGGATTTGGTAGATACCAATGGCGCATGTTCCTGACCTGTGGATTTGGTTTTATGCTCGATAACGTAAGTCGATCACTGTTTGGCTTCTTCTCGGCGCTGCTAACTGGTCCAGTCGCTCCCGGGAGCGGTCGGTATCGTGCTGCCGCAGATCGCCAAGCAGTGGCGTATCAAGTATCCCGAGATGGCTCTGGCAGCGGCCTACGCGGGCTCCATAGTCGGAGGGGTCCTCGGGGGATACTATGCCGATGTCATTGGCCGCAGGCTCCTGTGGCGAGTCTCGCTTGTGCTTGTTGCCGCACTGGCCATGGTCACCGCAGCGTCTCCAAGCTTCCCCGTTCTCTGCGTGCTGCTTGGCTTGCAGACCGTGGCCGTTGGCGGAAATTGTGTGTTCTGACTGATCAGACCTGCCACGGTTATGAGGAGGTGCTAACTAACTATCTCAAGTTGCGATCGATCTCGCCGTCTTTCTGGAAGTGCTTCCAAAGAGCAAAAGCTACATGGTGACTGCAATTGCCATGTTCTGGGGGTTGGGAAATGCAGTGACGGGTCTTCTTGGTGCGTTCACTCCGTCTCCGGCTCAACAGACGTGTTTTGCTGACCAGCCAGCTAGCTTGGCCACTCATCACGAGCTTTTCTTGTCCGCAGCTCTCAACGCCGGCAACATGTGAGAGCAGAAATAACATGGGATGGCGCTACCAATACATACTCATCGGGGGCCTTTCTCTGATCGGTGCCCTGATCAGAATCTTTGCTATGAGAATGGAAGAGTCACCGTCGTGGCTTGTCTCTGTTGGCAACCGCGAGGAGGCCGTGACTGTTCTGAGGAAAATGGCCAGGCTGAACAGAGTGGAACTGGACATCTCAACTGAGAACTTCGAGACGATGGCTATTCGGAGTCCCACGACTCAGTCCACCTCTGGAGGGGGTTTCGCGGGACTCTTTGCGACGCGTAGACTTGCCAGGTCAGTTATGGGCCACGTCATCTTGTGGATGTGTATCGGTGTTGCGTAAGTGTAGTCCTGACGATGCGAAAGAGAAAGACTCGTCTAACCATGGTGGCACACGTTATTAAACTACACAGCTACCCAGTCTTTGCGGTCTATCTGCCAATCTACCTCCAGAACAACGGAGCAAAGCTTGGCAACGGAAGCACGTTCCAGACCTACCGTGACAACGCCATAGCAGCATCTGTCAGTGTTGTCGGCCCTATCTTCGCCACCTTCTTGACTAGAGTGCCCAGGCTCGGGAAGCGCCATTGTCTGGTTATCACGGCGCTTGCCTCGGCGGCGTTCTGCGCAGGCTTCACCACTGTCAGGACCGAAGCGGCCAACATTGCGTTTTCGACCTTGGTCCAATTCTGGCAGATTTGTTTCTATGCTATTCTTTTTTCGTAAGTGATTTCAGAGGAAATCTTGTCCAGCCATGTCACTGACCACGACAGCTTCACGCCCGAAGTTATCCCTCCCCATGTGAGAGCAACGGGGTGCGGTTTGGCTCTCGCTGCGGGACGACTGGCTTCACTGAGCGCCCCCTTTATTGGGGCATTTGGGAATTTAAGCACCACAGTACCATTGTGGGTGGTTGTAGGCCTCTACGGTGTTATTGCGATTGTTGCCCTATTGCTTCCATCAGAGGCGAAAGACTTCGACTAGGTTTTAGCCTGCGGGAGAAATACATCGAATCACCACGACGTAACTTATACATATTACTGAGTGAGCTGTATTACTATTGTTTCAATCGTCTTCTATTGTACCATCCAATGTGTTGATACTATGACTGGAAGAAAGGGAGTACGATCCCGTTCTGATATTTGCTACATAACCGGTACTAAGTGTTGTAAATCGTAGAAACACACATCACTATGGAATATGATGACGACAAGGTAGAATATCCCGTCCTCGAATTGTTTCGTAGAATAGAGTTGCAGTTATATAGTACTATCTGCTGATGACCGGCATATGCTCCTCCAACCAGCTGACAATGCGATAACAAAAGTCCAAGTACGCGGGGAACCTCCTTACGCCATGGCCCTCGTTGGGATACGTAACCAGGACAGACTTGGTCCCGTGTTCCACGAGTGCCCGATGGAATTGTAAAGCCTGCGTTGGTGGGGTGCAGTGATCCTCGGAACCGCACACCTGAAGCGTGGGAGTCTTGCACTGCGCGGCAAACATCAGCGGACTGCGTTGAAAGTATAGGCCGTCTGCTATGTATGGCTTGCCGTCTAGGCATAGAGTCGCTATCTGTGGTATGTTTGTCGTGGTATGCAGTGAGAGCCAGTCAGAGACCGGGGCGATGGGAACGGCCGCGGCGAAGCGAGTCGTCTGCGTGATGAGCCACGATGCCATGTATCCGCCGTAGCTCCCCCCAATGACGCCCAATCTCTGCGGATCGACAATACCCTTAGCCACGAGAGCATCGATGCCAGAAAGATAGTCATTCGTGTCCAGCCCTCCGACGTCCCCCAGGACCATTTCCGCAAAGTTCTGACCCCGGCCCGTCGAGCCTCGCGGGTTGGGGTTGAGCACTGCGTAGCCTCGCGCGACGAGAATCGCAACATGTCCAGCCCCAGATACTTGCCATTTATTTCGGAAAGCCCAAATGGGACCACCGTGAACGTTGAGTACGAGCGGGTATGGCTTTGAGCCTTGCTTAGGAAGTGCAAGCAGACCCTCAATCTCGAGACCGTCGGGGGCAGTCCATCGCACCACCTCAAGAGGCCCAAGCTTTGAACGAAGCCAGGCGGCTCCTTCATGATCCAGCGTTGCAGTAGTTTTATATTGGCCGTCCGTTATAATAGCAATCTCGGGGTAGCGTGTCCAACTATCGCCAGCAACAACAAACTTGCGCTCGCTCAGCACGCTGGCCTCCGGATACATGAATCCGCAGCTCTCCTCGGTCTCCCATAGATGTGTAGTCGTATTGTTTAGGGGGTTGACGTTTCCGGCGACGGTATGGACGCCTCTGATTCCGATATAGAAGAGAGTCTCCTCGTTGTGCCACGTTAGCTGCGAAGCGTCGACGTTGTCAGTGTCAAGCTTCGTGGCGCTCTGTGTCGCGGCATCGACGAGCAGAGCATCGCCCGCTGCAATGCCGCGATCACTCCAGGCCCCCTGAAGCACGGCAATATGATCACCTGAAGGGGACGATACCGGGAGGGCCAACTGTCGTGGACTACGATATAAAAGCTGTTCTCTTTCGTCTGATCTTATTACCAGCTTTACCAGGGTCGCGTGATACCAATCGCCCTCCTCCGGTCCGTCAGACACTATGGCCACGGCGTGATCAGGACCACACCAATTCGCTTCCCAGACATTCAGACCGGTTCTACTTACACGCCACGTCCTATCGTCAGCGCAGTTGTAAGCCCACAGAGACCGGTAGGCGTTTGGCTTTGGGCCCCCTTCCACTTGAGGCAACCAGTCGGGGACCGATTCCTCTACTTTGGATGCCAGGTTACCAGACCCATCAATAGCCGCCTTATCGGCCTCTCGTCCCGCGACACCAATCAGGATTTCCTTGCCTCGCGGTGACCAATGAATGTACTCTGCCCGTCCCTCCAGTGTAGCGACTAGCTTCGGCTCTGATCCCGCGTCTTCCTGCTGTAGATAGAGTAGAGAAGAGCTTGTTTTTGCGTCGTCGGAGAGAAACGCGAATGACTTAGCGTCCGGTGACCACTTGGCATTACGGCTGGACATCAGCCCGCTAGCGATGCATTCGATTTGGCCTTTCTCGACATCAACCATGTACACCTTCGGCGTCGGTATGCCATCGAGTCTGTCCCAAGAGGTGCCCGTGAAAAGCACGTGCCTACCATCTGGTGAAGCATGAACTTCTGTTGCAGAAATAGGCTTGCCAAAGGCGGGCGCATGCATCTGGTGGAAATGCTCCTCGACCTCGTTCCAGATGCGCGTCGTTCGGGCATCTCGAACGCTGTGCGCGCCAGCCTCTGTAGCGCTCTGGCCGGTCTGGTCGGCTGCTGATGCCATGTTCGCGTAAGGTTGAATTAGAAATCACTTAGAGTCGAGACAAGCTAGTATGACTTTCGAATTGTTCTCGCGCTTCCGCATGCTACACGAATTGAGAGGTTGCCTACATCGCGGGTCTTCAACCCTTTATTCTATCGCAATGTTTCAATGCCAGCCGAACTTGATCGCGCTGAGATCCAGAGCGGCATCATGCTTGGTCTAACAAAACAGTATTCCGGGCTACGTAGTCGGACCGTGAAGGCTTCAACTGCATCCGGTCACGTGGACGGAAGTGTGTCTTGAATATCTTTGCCGGTGAATTATCCACACTGGAAGCAAGCTATTGAGCTGCGATGGTCTCCTATCGGATGCTCGGGATGCTTAATGGGCCGTAGCCCAAATGGTTGTCAGCCGGCTTTCTGGTGATAATTTCTTTGCATGGAACCTGAGCGTGATGCGTGGCTGTTATCGAGTTGCGGAAGAGCAGATACTACTACCCCGCAAGCAGGGAAGCGCTATTGTCCTGAGACAAGTATTACAACATCGGAGGTTTATATAAACCGTCTTGGAAGTTTTCGATGCCTAGTGGACGTTGATCGAGTCTTTCTTTGAAGAACTGTTCTTAAGTTGAACTATTATAGCCATATCTCACCAATACCCTCAAAGCCAGATACTCTTGGCCATTTCCTCCATCATGGGTGTAAACAACAAGCTGATGTGCGGCACCGTGCCCGGCTCCCTCAAGCCAGATGATGTTCTCGCCTTGCGCCACGTGCGGGACGCCGCGCTGTCTCCGGATGGTATGCAGGTGGCCTCGGTCATCTCACGCGTCGAGGGACACAAAGAGCACATGGAACTATGGCTTCAAGACGTGGACGGAGCACAGCGCAAAAAGATCAGCGAAGAGGGCGAGGTACCGATGTTTCCGCGTTGGTCTCCGGACGGCAAGAGTCTGCTCTTTGTCGCTGATCGCGGCCTGAAGCTGCTCAACGTTACGAGCGGCAGCATATCATGGATTAGACCGGCAGACTGGGGAGCATCCAGCCCGCCGGCATGGTCGTCCGACGGGCGCTCGTTCTCGGTTGGCACCCAGAAGAAACGCCCAGCGCCTGCAGTGCGGTACGTCAATACAAGGATTTTTAGAATGGAGGGGCTGGGGTACACGGACGACTTTGAATGCGCCGTCGTCGTCATTAACATGGATCGTGATGAGGATCAAGTCATTGCCCAGGGCAGTGGTCCTTACATCAGCCCTCTTCTCAGCCCAGATGGCAGGCATGTGCTCTTTGGCGAGAATCCAACGGTCAAGGGTGCTATGAGGATGCATCTATATGTCGCGCCTGCTACTGGAGGGCCCGCCACCCGTATAACAGGAGATGACTGGTACGTTGAGTTCGTGTCCTGGACCCCAGACTCCAAACAGATTGTGGTCGTCGGCGATCACAAAACCTCTCTCTTCGTTCCGGCGACGAAGCTTTGGATTATAAATATGGATGGGTCCGGAGCCGACAGGCGCACCTCTGATCTGGAAGGCCACGTGGGGTTACGTGCCCATCACGACATGCCGATTTGGGGACTTCCTCAATGCATCTCATACCAGGGCGACAACGCCATCGTCTCTATCCAAGCAAAGGGCCGCTGCGGTATCTGGAGTATTTCACTGCATGGCGCAACCCAGCAAAATCACCTCGTCAAGGGAGACCGGACTTGCATCTTGCTCGGTGCCACCAAGAGGCTGCTCTACGTGACCACCGACATGATGCATCCCACAGAACTCGCCGTGGCCGATCTGGATGGCCACAACGAGCGGCAGCTCACCGATCTCAACAGCGCCGCAATGAAAAGCTGGCCGACACTGAAGACTGCTCATCTACCCTTCGCGAGTCCAGACAATATAAAAGCAGAGGCGTGGTCGATGTCACGCGCAGACCATAACGGACCGCAACCAACAGTTCTCTATATCCACGGAGGGCCATTTCTAGGTCAGGGACACTATTTCCGATTCGACACTCATCTCCTCGCTGCTAATGGCATATCCGTTCTGTTTGCCAACTTTCGCGGCTCTGCAGGCTACGGCGATGCCTTCACGGCCGCCATCTCCGGCGACTGGGGAAGTCGCGGATTCACCGACCACATGGCGACCGTTGACGCCGCGATCGCAGCAGGCCTGGCTGATCCGGAGCGCCTCGGCGTCTGGGGCCACTCCCACGGGGGCTTTGCGACGAGCTGGATCGTCGGGCATACCCACCGTTTTAAGGCGGCGATCGCAGAGGCCTCGGTTACCAACTTCGAGACCACCTACTACCTCTCGGACCTCCCAGACGGCTTCTCCTGGGAATTTGGCGGGAATCCGCTCGAGCTGCCGGATGTCTACCGGTCGCGCTCACCGATGAGTTACGTGCGCCGATGCACCACGCCGACGCGCATCATTCACGGTGAGCGGGACTTGCGGTGTCCGTTGGCGGAGGCAGAGCAGTTCTATCGTGCGCTTCGCGACGCTGGCTGCGAGAGCGATCTCGTCATTCTGAACGACTGTGATCATCTCGGAGATGCTCAAGGACCGGTGCTGGCTCGTGTAGGGCAAAACGAGGCTTTGCTCGGATGGTTTCTTCGTTGGCTCAAATCTAGCTCGTCATGATGCAGTATCGTTAACAGTGACGAGTCCGTTGCAAACAGTAGTATTATTTACACCCAGGAACAACTCTGTTCATACTATATATGTCCCATCGTCTATAGATATTGAAGTCAAATTTTGTTTTTGAATACGAGGAAATCTACTATAATAAGCCGTAGTACTCTATGACTTCAACAAGAAAGAATAACAGATTAAGAGGGTGACATTACTTCAAGCAATAGACAAGACGCATTTTTGATAGATTCATATTCATGTATGCTAAAATGCCCGTGCGTGAGCAGCTCTGCAATACAATTCTTTCCAATACTTAGTTTTTAAGACCACATGAGCTGGAGCGTCTACCATCCGGGTTAATACCACTCCATGTATTAAATAGACTCTACATAAAAACAGACTCATCTAGTAGCCTATTGTTGAAGTTAATCTGCTGCCACAAGATTGAGTCCATTCCATAAAGATCATCAAACAGTGGGTTAAGGGCAGATCGCAGCGAGACTTCATCATCCGAGATACCGGCAGTCGCCGCTGAGTTCCCGGCAGCCGACTCATTCTCTTGGCTGTCTCTCTGTTGCTCTGTCAGTGGATGGACAAAGGAAGTGGCCACTTGAAGCGTCACGTCAACATCGTTTCGCGGCGAGTATCCCAGCTCGTCAGAAGCCCAGTTTGTCGTCGCGAGATGCGAGATACTCGGGCTCAACAGCGCCCACATCAGACGCGGCTGAAAGGTGACTCGTGCACCGCTAGTTGCAGACTGATCCTTGGCTTGTCGAGCACTTTCTTGAAGTGTTTGAAAGCTCTCCAACTACTCGACAGTATTCATTTAGTTAATTTCAACAAAAGTACGGGATGCGGGAGAGGCTTACCTGATGCTCGAAATGTGGCCAAAGATGGGAGAGCTTTCTGAGGAATGATTCGCACTTGTTTATTCTTGTGATTGCCTGCGATGATATCGTCGGATCGGGAGCGAATTGAAAGACCCAGAAAGTGGTCATTGTTGCGGCGACGAGATAGCCAATGAGCGGATCGTCAAGCTCCAATTCGGCTAAAGCACAGAGATCAAGTAGCTTGACAACCCATGCGGAGTGGAAGAGTGACTGATCAACCGTCCTCTGAATGAAGAAGGATGGCGCTCTGGGCGCCTGCTTGTTCTCTCGTGTCGCGAGCAGATGAATGAAAGGATGATGCAACACAGATTGGCAGCCATGAAAAAGAAACTGCATAAGCACCCACGGCCGCCAATATATCAAGTCTCGCCGAATCTCGTCAGCATTTCGCTGGTGAAAAGCCACAAACCGCAGGGCGTGATCTCCCACGGCCCCCATGTCCAGCTCGTAAAGTTTCACTGTCAACTGATTAAACATAGACGTTGGTGCCCAGAAGTTCTCAGCTATGCCAAACTGGACGCTACGGACAAAAGAGAGGGTTTCTCCCCAGACTGCCACGGCTTGCAGGCAATAGGCGTGGATGCCTTCGTCCACCCCCTGGCGATCAGTGTCTTGAGGGCTCGCAAAGTTCTGAATGCTATTGCCTTCGTCTGTTCGCCGATTGATTGGTTGCGGTACCGACGGACTGCGTGGCCAGCCGGGCCGGCTCAGAATTTGACCAAAGGTTGAGACTTCTGGGGTAAATGATTTCTCCAATAAGTAAACACTCCAGAAGCATCTAACACTGGCATCGTCGTCGTGGTGAGCATCAAAGCGTTTGGGATAAATGAGCCGTCGCAGTGCTGCCAATCGGCAAGCAGTACCAACATTGATCCAGGCTCGCGCTCGTTTCTCTATCTCGGGTCAGCGCCTGAGAGAAGGTCTATAATACTCGGTGTTGAGAAGGGGAAGGGCTGGGTGCTCACCTAGAATGTCAACCAACGATTAGAGACACAACGAATGAATGACAGAAATGCTCGCCCGTCCCTGAGACACGAACTCGTTGACAGAGTTCTGGGCGGTATTTACGTAGAAAATGATTGCCTCGTTCCTCACGGAAGAGTAGTAACGATGATCTGAGTAATGAAGCAACAAGGCGAAGAAGCTGTATCTGAGATGAAGTGGCCACATAGTCATGGAAATTCGAAGATTGCTGGGATCAAATTGAGGTAGCGGCTGAAAGTATATACGCGAGGTATAAGTGCGCACGAAATTGTCGAGAACGTCAGCAGGCGGTTCAGGACTGCGTGGACTCCTACCGCTTCTTAGTGAGAGCGCGAGACTCGGACCCAGCGCAAGCGTACCAGACATCTTCATGACTTGACATGGTTCTGGTAATGTTTTGTGCCCTGCGTTGCTGTGGATGAGACACTGGATAATCATTTACAGCGGGATCGCGGTCGATGCGGCTCGGGGCCGCCATGGTATGATTACTGGAGACGAAGGAACTGCAAATCATGAATCTCTTCATATTCCTTGCCCATTGCTTGTCTCCGTCTACGACACGCTTTACTTACTCCAAGACCTGACGCATTTCGTTTACCTGGTATTCGAGGTTCCGGACCCGGCTGCGCGGCGGCTTACTAGCCAAAAATCAGTCCAGCGTCGCATGCGCTTTTTCCTTGGACATACGCCTTCGAGACGCGGGACACATCGCCTCCATCACGGACGACGTCTCGGCTCAGGTAAACGCACGTCTGCTTGAGACGCGTGCAGTATGAGCAGGCCGGACGCTCGCCCGGGCACTTGGTCTTCTTCCGCCTACGAAGGTGTGAGTGAGTTGCACGTCAACCCTGCAGCATCAGCGGCATAGCGGAGGCTGGGTCGGGCTACTGACCTGCAAGACTGGCATGCATGCCGGACGCGGGTCCCCTCCGACAAAGTACCCGTCATTGTGTATAGGTGATAGATCAACTTGAACAGGCGGATGCCATTACGGAAGGCCGGGTCGTGTGAAGAAAGCAGCAGGTACTGTCAGTTCCGGTAACGTGACCGGCTTCGGGATCATTTTTCTGGAGCGGGGCGACAAGTCGGTGAGAATCCGAGTACCGTCCATCATTTCTTTCCTCGTATAGTCAAGGCCGGAAACGTGGCTTGCTCTGGCTCCCGCGGCTGCAACACCATATGAGGAACTGTGGTGGACCATCACCAAGATCGGTCAACAAGCGTTATATGCGTCACTTCCGCAGGCCAAAAGTTCGTATATTAATAAAAGGCCAAGCAGTTTGCCATAACGTCTCTGTTCACATAATGAGACAACGTCTGAGCTGATCTCCACCGGTTGCGGAAGCTGGCCCCCCCTTCCCCTTCAGCTCCCTACGCCACTCGCAAAGTCAGCAACTAACACACAGCCATGATAGGGCAGCCTTGCGCAAAAGATGAGCCAATCATCGTTATCGGCGCGGGCGTGTTCGGGCTGTCGATGGCGCTGGAGCTGGCTCAGAGAGGGTACAAGTCTGTGACGGTGCTGGACAGGTTCCTGCCCGCCGTCCCTGATGGGAGTAGTGTGGATATTTCTCGTGTCATCCGAGTTGAGTATGCCGATGCCCTCTACGCGAAGATGGCCATCGAGGCTCGTGATATCTGGCGGACGCAGTATGGCAGGCATTACCACGAGTCGGGCTTTGTCATGCTCATTCCCGAAAACCATCCCTACGCGCAGAAGACTATAGAGATTGGCAAGTCTCTGGGCGAGGACCTCAAGTGCCATGATTCTATGGTGGACTTGCGGGACACGTTTCCCGGGGACTTTCAGATAGATGGTGCCGGAATGAAGACGCTGGCAAATCACAGCGGCGGGTGGGCTGATGCCGCGCAGGCCATGGACCAATTAGCAGATGAGTGCAGCGCAGCCGGAGTGTCATTCATCACTGGTCCTCGAGGGAGGGTCGATTCACTGTGCTACTCCAACAACAAGATCACGGGCGTCAAAGTTGCCGAGGGAGAGACGATGCCGGCATCCCAAGTCATCCTCTCGGCCGGGGCGTGGACAAACGGCCTCTTCCCCATGACACATGCCA
Organism: Niveomyces coronatus; assembly: GCA_018831755.1. Lineage (NCBI taxonomy): Eukaryota > Fungi > Ascomycota > Sordariomycetes > Hypocreales > Cordycipitaceae > Niveomyces > Niveomyces coronatus. Next base: position 26,133 of record JAFEME010000389.1, read on the forward strand.
GCACAGCGTCTGGCCAGCCTGTTGGTTTCGTGCAGCTGACACCTGAAGAGGCACGGAAGCTAGAAAGAATGCCTGTCGTTATCAATCTCTCCACTGGCGTTTTTGTGTTCCCGCCGACGCCCCATACCCACGTTCTGAAGATTGCGCGGCACGGACACGGCTTCGCGACGGAGCGCAGAATCAACGATGCCGTCGTTTCAGGACCCAAGTCTCAAGGCAGCAATATAAAGACCGGCTTCATCCCCGAAGACGCTGATGCTGCTCTTCGGGCGGGGCTGAGGCAGCTTGTGCCCGAGTTCGCTGATCGCCCGTGGGCAGATTGCCGCCTCTGCTGGTATTCAGACACGCCGGAGGGCGATTTCATCATTGACCACCATCCAGATATAGACGGCTTATTTATTGCCACAGGAGGCGCAGGGCAGTATGTTTGTCCCTCATATTTCAACCTTAACATCAGCACCGTCGCTCACTTATATGTGACTCGATCATCCTCATCGCTAACCATGCCGAGCAGTGCTTTCAAGTTTCTCCCCGTGCTTGGGCGGTATGTGGCGGACTGTTTTGAGAATTTGGCGTCGCCATCTTGGAGATACAAATGGAGGCTCCGATTGCCCTCGGGGGCCGGGGATGAGGTCAAATTTGGCGATGGAAGCCGGGGCGGCCCCCCTTTAAGGACTCTTACTAAATCAGAACAAGCGAAATTGTGAATTATATATGTGTAGTTGATATTTCACGTGCTCAGTTATCAGTCAACAGGTGTACAACTGACATATAAACACCTGTCAAGAAAGTCAAAACAAAAGACGACTACATTCTTTTGGTCAAAGCTCCGATTCGCTCAAAAGAACAACCCAAGATTTTTCAAGACCATGTATGTGCAGTGATGCTTAATAGTAACAATAAATACTTGCCAGTACGCATGTAACGCAAAAGGATTGTGATTGCCCAATATATGCGGTGGATGGTATCCAGCTCTTGTTGTCCTACTCAAGCGTTCTATAAGAGACATAAAATACATGCTAGGATAGCATACAAGCAAGTAGTTTCAATGTTTTGTTGGTTTAATGTGCCTTTCTCTATATTAGGTTTCAACAGCGGAACGGGACTTTTCGAAAAGTCTGAACTTCTATTGCACGTGTCATACGCGTCACCTCGATATTACAACTTCTAGTATTACGCGCGAAGAACAGAACCTAGTAGGACCGCCACTGAAACGCGGCGAGAGTTATCTATTCCCTATGGGAAGTGCTAGGGAATTGTCTCGAGTAGTACGCGTTCTAATCATCTGAGTTGATCATGGTGGAACACATCTAGACAAAAGAAGAGGTCTTGCCTTTCCAATGACCTGTAACCTCTATTTTTTTTCTGTCTCCTGCTTTCATCTTTTATACTGTTTTTCCAAGCAATTATCTCTTGATGAATGCAAGTATCTACTAATCTTTTACTTTATTAATGTAAGTGGTAGCCTTTCCTGGCCGATTCCTATCTTCTTCAAATCTTAAAGGATTCGCTATGCATTAGAGCATAGTCCTTGCTACTCGAATAAGGGCTTAGGATGCGTTTTACCTTTTGCCGGGGCGATCACGCAAGCTTTGAGCTCACATTTTGTCTTGCATCTTGCCACTGCTGCCTCTCTCGGAGAGTAGAGAGCATTTGTCGAGTTCTGTAGCGAGTGCCAGAGAGAAGTGAGGTGATTATTACAAAAACAAACCTAAGACTTGATCGTGGTACTGTTCTAGTATATACAGCAATTTTGATACGTGAGGACTGTAGTTTTACTCTTGCCTCTTGAATTGATAGGTGGCAGAGCTGTTGGTCGGGTGGACGCGAAGAAGCTAAGACAAAACGGCCGTCTTCTACAGTTGGCCGGGAAGACCCTCAGCACTATATATCTACCGGAATATGCCTATCAAGAGATCATAACGACACCTACCCTCCTCTAGAGACCCTTACAGCCGTTGATCTCGGTCACCCATAGTCTATCATGCGTTCACAACTAGGTGGCAACACCGTAGCCGCTTTAGAATAGATGGCCGGACTAGATTGCTTGACGAATTTCACGGCCGCAAACAGCTCATATATCTGAGAAAAGAAACAACATGTTGAAGGAAAGAAATACCGCAGCTGCGGGAAACTTGTTCTCATTAGCGAAAAGAACGCATTCATAACAAAATAGTACATATTGTACATATATAGCTCAGCGACCGCGGAGACGAAAAGAAAAGACTCGTCACGTCAACCTAGCTAATCGATAAGGACGAAAATGCGCCGCGAGCTCTGAAAAAAAGGTCGACCCACTCGACAGTTCTTTTGCAACTCACGCCCTTCATTATTCAAAAAAAGACTTGCTGTACCATCTATACCCCGTCCTGTCGACCTTTTCTTTTCCTTTCTTCAATTGCCCATATTTTAGAGGAACCAACTTGTCTATCCTGTCTATATCGACATAAAGGCAGGCCCGGACTCGCCGCAATGGCGTCTCGCTTGCGTCTCTCCCAGCGTCCCGTCGCTGCAGCGCTGCGCTCCCTGCGAAGCCCAGCGCCCATCTCGGCTCGAAGCTATGCCAGCGCCGGTGTCGGCGGCGGTGCAGCCCTCCCCAACCCAGACCCGGCCGATGACACTCCCAGCGCCGCCCTCGTCCGCGAGCACTCACAGTACATGGTGGCCACCTACGCCCGGCCGCCCCCGGTCTTCGTCAAGGGCGAGGGGTCCTGGCTCTGGGACGTCGAGAACCGCAAGTACCTCGACTTCACGGCCGGCATCGCCGTGACGGCGCTGGGCCACTGCGATGCCGAGTTCACGAAGCTCATGACGGAGCAGGTACGTCGATCCGATTTTGCATATACACCGAGCAAATATGATTCTTGAAAACAAAAAAAAAAAAAAAAAAAAAAAAAAC
>JAFEME010000390.1:0-28949 GCA_018831755.1 Niveomyces coronatus
GCACACAGATCCAACTGATCTTACTGAGCAGTCACGTGACTTCCACTCGTGTTGCTCTGAATCACTTATGTCATCGGGGTCGGGCCGCCGCTGCAGGCCGCCTCCTTCATTCTCGTTTGTAACATAGAGCTACTATAAAGTAGGCCAAAGTTATGTCAACCACTGGTTTTTTTGGGTACTAACGTGCTAGACTCACTTGGTCGGTTCGAAGTCTATATAAAGAGGTGACCTTACTAACTTTAATAGGGATCGACTATAGCTACTTAACTAATCTTTATATAACCTTTTAATACCCTATTAATACCCTAGCTATAAATATACTATGCTTATAAAGATTTTAAAATAGGTCTATAAAAAAAGTAATCTATAATTTTTTAATAACTTAACTTTAAGTGACTTAGATATAACTTCTACAGCGTTTACAATAGAATAGATATAGAAATATCTTTTTAATTAGTTAGAAGCAATTTAGTATACCTTAATTAATAGGTGACTTAATTACTAGCTAACTAATTAAAAAACTAAGGATTAGTGCCTTAATAGATAGCTACTAGGGCCTTTATAATGCTCTAGTTAAATAAGTATATATACTATAGGGATGTTAAAAAGTTATATAGAGATTACTTAAGCAGCTATAGTAAGTCCCTACTAGAAACCGCAAGGTCGCGATTTTATGCAGACTCCAAGCCGACCGAGTCACTAGTCACTAGAATTTCGAGTCAACTGACTCACTCGTGATTAGAGAGCCTAAAGTAAGAAGTGCGGATGCAGCACGGAACCGACCTGATCCAGCCTGTGGTAGCTTTCTCTAATAAACAAAGTTAGATTTATTAAGATTCCAAATCTGCCAACGCTCAAAAGCTCAAATTTTACTATAGTGAGATGGTACACAAACTTCTGTTTGGCCTACTAATCTCTGTTTTGTCAGATATCACACAACGTCAAAGATGAAATTATCATACACTTCCACATTCGTGTCGAGCCACGCCATGAACTCGTGGCTGTCCTTTTGCCATGCTGGATACTTCTCCTTCCTCGCATTCAAATCGTCAACGCCGATCTGCACTGTAAGACCAACGCGCCGAAACTGGTTGCTCATCGCTCCTTGCACCCGCTGCACCAGCATGGCCGTGATAGTGGGCTCATGCCCCTTGAACCCTCCAGGTATGCGCGAGGAGCGACACTGATCGGTGGGGCCTCGCGGTAGAGTCAGCAGAGGGAAAGAGTACATGTCGCCATCATCAGTCTTTTTGATGGACTCGTACGAGTAGTCCAGGAACAGCCCGTGTTCCCCTTGCACCTCTTCTGTGTCTTTCATCGCATCCCGCACTAGTTCCATGTGTTTTACTATCTCTGTCGTGAGCGGTCCCTTTTTGACAAGCCTTGCCTTGACCGTAAAGGATGAGAATGGGTTTGCAAATTTTAAGAGAGGCTGAGATGCCTGTTCATGATTCGGGGTTGGGGTGGCGGGATTCAGCGACAGCAGCTGGCATTCCACGACTGGCTCAACACCCCTTTTTCCGAAGCGAGTGACTGATTTATACGTAAGTTCAGTCTGCATGGAAACCCATGACCACGAGGGAAACTGGTGATTCGCTGATGGGCTGCTTGGCACATGCTCGGCCGAGCTCGTCACCGACCAGCAAAGACTTTCGATAAAGTCGCTGCCAAGCCAGATTCCTGCTGTAAATTTCTGGTTTATTTCTCTCGCCATCGCCGAAGACACCGCATAAAACGCAGGCAGCCAGTCTGAGGAGCGTGTTAGACTTCTTTTCGAATAGTCGCAGAGCTGCTTCTTCCAGAGCTGAAAGCACTCGTCTGGGCAGTAGTGGCCGCCGTCCAACGGTTCAAGCATGTGGAAAACACCCTTGACTATCCTTCGGGTAAACAGGTCACACACAACTGCGGATGCAGTACCAGTTCGTGTTGGGGTGATGGAGCTTTCCGGATCATTTTCCCGCGCGTGCGATTGCAGGCAGTTAAAGTAGAGCAAGCCGTCTCCGAAGAAGAGGACTCTGGTACTTAGCAACTGCTCCTGTAATGTCCATCCTCGCTCGTGCACGGGACCAGTTACAGGCTTCTGGGCTGTCTCTTCTCTAACGGCAAAGATTGTAATATATCGACCGAGCTTGCGAAACCGCTTAGGCATCCACAGCGGAGTGAGAGGCAGCGGTCGCACCACTCGCATGGTACTTGGCCTGGCGCGAATCAGGGGATCGCAGACCCCTTTGGATGCAAGAGTAGAGATTGTGAGGTCGGCGTGAGAGTAAATGCTGCCCATGAAGGCTGCTTCCTTCTCCCAATCTGCATTGTCGTCTTGAATGATGCAGAGAGCATCGATCCAGATGTGTTCAAAATCAAGGCGGCGCGCTATCTCCACCGCCTGACGAAGCAGGACCGGCAAGGTTGCCAAGTTGATTCTCTTTTCGTGCTGCGCGAGGTTGTGTATCTTTGTCGTGATGAAGCGCTCGGTGCCCCAGCAATAGGAGAGTGCACAATATTGGAGACAGGCACCATTGGTTTGAATAACTCGAATGTCCGGTTCGCCTGTTTTACCAATGTAAAGAAGCCGAGCGGGCATTGGAGCGTCGCTTGTTGGGGATCTATAGGCCGCCTGACAGACGGCATGACTTGCGTCAGACTTGCAGCCGTCAATCCAGCGCTTTGCCACGAAGAGAGCCCCTTCCGAAGCTGTATCAAAGTCGACAGGTTGACCAGTAATGGCCTGCAGCGCCGAGCCATCTTCGCAGAGCATCGTTGGCATGCATATAGATAGGTTCTCCCGTAAAATGTATAAATTGAAGTGATCGGCCTTGCTAAAGGCCGAGTCTATCTGGAGTGAGAGCACCAGCTCATCTCTCTTTTCGGGCGACTCCAGATCGTTGGGGTCTTGTGGATGACGCCCAGCATAGGAGTCAAAGTAGGCGTCTATACAATCTGCAACTTTGGCGCAAAGACAGCAGCCCGAACTTGCAGACGTCTCCAATTGATTGCGGGTTTTATTGAGCGAGATGATGGGACCCCTTTGTCCAGTTTTTTGTACCCAAGGCAGTACAAAGCCTTTAAAGGATTTCATCAGCACATGTGTACAGACAGAGCAAAATCGTGAGTCTGTCTTGCAAAAGCCGTAGGCCATGATATGTAGAGACCTGAAAAAATGTTGTATAAAAAAAATAATTTCGTCTTCGTCAGAGTCGTTGCTAAGGGGTTGATGTTGTTGAGCTTCATGAACGGCTTGGACATAGCTAGGGTAGTGGCACTGGATCGGGGACACGTTGGTCGAATCAGCCACCTCTAGCAGGTACTTTGCAGATTGCTTTTGGGTTGCAGGAGATATGCCGGAAGTCTGTTGCGGGAACTGCAACCCAAAAGACCACAGCAGCTTAATGGCCGCGAAATCGCTTGACAGCAGAGCCTGATCCAGGGCAGTCCACGTTTTTTCATCGGGATAGAGGGACAGATATAAGCTGACTCCTGACTCGGCTAGTAACCGCAAAGCCTCGTGGTCTGAGTTGAGCAACGCAATCTGCGTGCAAGTGATGTTCGGCTGCGTAGATAGCATCCAAGTGTGGTTATAAGTCGGCGGGGCATCTATTGTCGGTTTGTATGGGTCACTTCCACGCGCGAGAAGATATCGCGCTTGCTGGTAGTCGGTACGAATCAAAGCTCCTTGCAGGGGCGTTAGCCCATTTGCATTGTACATGTTGATGTCAGCTCCTCGACTCAGGAGCAGCTCTGCTGACTCTAGATCTGACAGTCGAAGTGCCCTGTGTAACGGCGTGCTGAAGCTCTCCCAGTGGCATTCTTTCTCATATGCCATTGACTTTGACTTATCGACAACGCAGTCCGCCTCGCACCACATTGTGTTGGGATCTAGCCCGTCATCCAGACACGCCAGGAGATCTTTGCTTTCAGAGACAAAACTCTCCATTACTTGCGGCCACGCCGCCGAAACTCGTCTGATTCTCTTGGGATAGCCGGTTTCTCCATCTCCATAGGTTTCCCGAGGCATGATGAAGTCTATACGAAGCGTCTTGGGGTGATTTGCCGGGGTTTTGAGAATATTTCTAGCAAGAGGCACTGCAAGGAATACTTGCCCTCACGGGGCGGGGTCTTCGATGCGCCGCCCATAGCCTGACCGGGCTTTAACCGAGGACTTTGTAAGCTGCATGGTTCGGACCGGCACTGGGGGGTGTCATCAACAGAAGCAGCGGCACTTTCCTTCATGACTATCGTTGGAACCGGTCACCGAAGGCGACTGGTCCGCTCTGCGCTTCACATCGTCGCCGTGTCCTCGCCGCCGGCATCGATGGAACTTTCGTCATCGTTGTAGTCATCATCACCGCCGTCATTACAGCACTGTCCTAGCGCCTTCTGCGCGGTTCGTGGTCCGGAAACCCAATCTGGAAAGCAAACATTGCTGAAATCGTTAACGCTTCCGCTGACGGCGGATTCTAAGTCTCGTCAGCAAGCGCGCCAGCGACGAGCTCGACGCATCGAAAAATGGTCATATGTCAGTCACCAGGATCAGAGGCCAAAAGCAGCGAGCAATATAAAAAGAGCTACTCTCACTCATCTTCCGTAGGGGTAATTAGGCAGTTACTCAAATAGCTCATGGTATTGATCAGCTACATTTCTAAGCTTCGAATTCTCTGCCAGATTCCAGCAATATGAATACGAACGTCGCATCTAAGTGTAGCGTCAATGTTCTGTTATTAGTATCGTCGCCGGGGTAGATGAAATTGTTATAGCGATGAAAATGCTCCCCTGGCGAGATACCTCGCAAATCTTTCGCCACTGCCGCTGTGTCTGCAGCTTGTAGAGTTCACTGATCGGCAATGGTACCGATTTTCGGTCGCAGAATTATTGCCACGTGAGACAAACACCCAACAGATCAAGTCGCCCAGCCGTACTTGGTCGGATGCTACCCCCATCTTCCAATCCATGCGCTTGGGCTGTCTGTGAATGACCCAATTCTCAGTCACAACGGCCGCAGGAAACGGAATCCTCGAAGCAATACTGAGGCGTTGACGTGTAGTCATCTGTTTTGCATCAATATCTAGAAATGATGTTTTTCCGACCGTGTTTGTACGCAGTCCAGTGACGTGTCAACGCCGATCGTATTCGTCTCGCGGTCTAGGACTTCGGGCCACGGGTGCTGTGAGCCGGGGCAGTCTCAACAGACCAGGCTGACCGACGCGTACCGTGAGGCATTCTTGTGATTGGTTAAGGAGATGTTGCAGATGATCACACACACTACAGCGATGGGAGCGAGATGGGAGGAGCCTAAGAGCTAGGAGAAGTTAACGACGAGTAAAGCACAAGACAGATTTGAGTTGTACGGCGTAGAGTAAGCATACAGGCTAGAAAGTCTCTGCTCCAGAGAGTAGGACGGAATTGACGCTGCGAATAGGCAAGAAGCTATAGCAGAGCCGCTGGCAATAGCCAAGGACAACGCGCGCAACAGGAACGGCTCGCTTGGGCCCACCCGACAGGGAGTGTATAAACGCTCGGGCGAAGCCAGCCCCGGGGGCGACTGAAGAAGGGCAGCGCCGCAAGGGGCTCAGGCACCGAGAGAGAGGCCATTGCCACGGTGGGCTGAGGGGAGAAGATGTCGAGGGTGCTTGATGCGGCGGATGGGAAGGCCGTAGTCTTTATACTTTGGCGGGCATGACATGGTGGAGTCCGGGCGCAGGCAGGGGTCGGTGGGCAAAGCGGCGCGGCGCGCGTTGCCTGTTTGGGAGCGCCACCATTTCCGGAGGCGACTCTGATATTACTAATAAAGGGAAGGAATTTTTATTTTTCTAATTTTAAATAAATTCTATATAGATCTATAGAATTCTATAAAAAAGATTAAGCTTTAAATAATATATCATATAAATGCTTTACATCTAAATATCTAGGATAGCTCTCTAATTATATCTTAGTATATAGAAGTAGTAAGTAATGTCGCCTAGAAAAATACAGTAGGTGTTTTAGTAGGGAACTGCTCGGAATTACAGTACCTACAACCTAACCCACTGTATCTGGTCTTGCTGGTGGCCTTGCTTACGCCCGGCGCAATTGAAACCACACCGGAAGCCAACCCTTTCTGTTTTACCCAATGAATCAACACATTATCGTTTCTATATAAGTAGTTTTGACAAGTCTGCTCCGAAAGACGAAATCGTGCCGTTGACGTTACGCTGCTCGACAACAACTTGTCTCTTTAACCCCCGGTCAACCTATCCCAAGCAAAGTAGGCAAACACTTCTCTTGCGTGTATATCATTAAGAGATGTATAAAACAGATCCACAAAGATTAACATCAAAATAGGCAAAAAATAATAAAATAAAAAGTAAAAAATCCTATCATCATACCGCTTAAGAAAGCCCCCGTTCACCGGCATCTTCACGTCTCGAAGCCGCCCGCATATATAAACGTCTTCTTTTTTTTTTCTCACTTTTCTTCTTCTTCTTCTCTCACTCATATTTTTTTTTATCTTTACCAAAAAAAACTCCCCCCTCTCCCACCATGAGTGCCAAGCCCCTTCCCATCATCCACGTCAACGGCTTCCCGGGAACCGGCAAGCTCACCATCGCGCGGCACCTCGCCGCGGCGCTCCCCGGCCGCGCGCGCCTCGTCCACAACCACCTGCTCATCAACCCCGCCGACGCCGTGCTGCGCCGCGACGAGCCGGGCTACCAGGACCTGCGCCGCGCCGTCCGCGCCGCCGTGCTGTCCGCCCTCGCCGCCTCCCCCGTCACCCGCGCCTTCGCCTACCTCTTCACCGACTTCCAGTCCACCGACGAGGTCGGCACCGCCGTGTGCGCCGAGTACCGCGAGGCGGCCCGCGAGAGGGGCTGCGCGCTCGTGTCCGTCGTCCTGGCCTGCGACGCCGAGGCCAACGCCGCCCGGCTGGTGACGGAGGAGCGCCGCGCGCAGGGCAAGATTGTGAGCGAGGAGCTGCTCAGCGGCTTTCGGGGGAGAGTCGAGATTCACCGCTTCGAGGACCTGGCGGACACGAGCCTGGAGCTGGACGTGTCGAGGTTGAGCGCCGAGGAGGCGGCTGTAAGGATACTGGAGCACATTGTAAAAGTCTGTCCTGAGATGGCCGAGAATGTGGTATAGATGACCACTCTATTATGGACTAAACTCTTTGTTATATTCAAAAGCTGGCTAGTATTTGTATTGTATTCTCATCGCTGGACTTGTACAAAAGTTTTATTTATTGCCACCGTAAACACAAATACGGCTGGAAATATTCAACATGAGGTGTCATCCTCTGTCCTTTCATCTTCATCCTCGACTTCAGTGATAAAGTTCTCCATCTCCGCTTCCGTATCTGATGTATCGTGGTGGGATAGGTCTGCTTTATCGTCGAAAAGCCGCGCGAGTCCTAGTAGAATTATGATTGAAACGGCGAGTGCTAACCCAAAAACAAATATAAACCCTTCTCTATAGGCGTTGACGACTGGAGTGATAAGACGTTAGATACTGTTAATCAAACGTCGGTGGTGTTCCTGAGTTCTAGGATCTTACTGTGGCCACGTAACGGTTCCGCCAGCGTCCTGATGCTCCCGACATCCAGGCGCGCCTTCTTTATCTTCTGCGAGGATCCCATTAGATACATGTCCGCTCTGGTGTCAAGTACTCGATCACCTACTTCTTGCATATCTTCAGATGTCTCAAACGGCTGCATGGCACGCCGAAACACATTCTGGATTATAGTCGTGCCGACAGACGTCCCCGTGAAGCCGCCCAGCGAACGCATCATTATGAAACCTCCATTGAGGGTGGCATGGTTCTCACGATTGCTCATGCCAAGCAGCAGAAGAAGCGCGCTCGGTGCCATCATCCCGACACCCAGAATAGGGACAGCTAGACAAGAATTATAGAGGGCGCCGAAAGTATTCAGTCTTGAAAACGTAGTGGCCATGAGCAGCAGACAGAAGGCCCCTCCGACCAGAAGAAACTGGCTCAAATAGAGAGTCGGCTTTGGCGTTTTCAGCCGCGCAACGACAACTCCCGTGATTGCACTGCTGATGGTAAAGGCTATTGATGGAGCGACGAGATGCTGGCTGGCCTGGCCGGGTGACTCGAGGAAGACAGTCTGGAAAAAAAGCGAGACATTGTACATGACCTATAAAGACGGAAGCAATCAGCCAAAGATCTGAGTACCGGGGGCGGGTTCCTCAGTTACAATATGATTGATCATGGATATGAAAAATGCATTCATCATGATGTTCCTAAACGGAAATTCGGCAAGCACTGGCGGGAGCACCGGCTTGATTGCGTGACTCTCAGCGCGCAGAAGCAAATACACCATGCAGAAGAACATCACAGATGCCAGCAGGATGAAGGGATCGGTCCAAGGTAAAACATTTCCCGCGGCACCTAATACAAACATCAGGAGTACAAGTGCGAGGACCTGCAGTGGTTAGTTGAGCCCACGGATCGAGTGGTTGAAAAAGGCTTACAAGAGAAGCCGCCCCTTTCCAATCAAATGTGCTTAATAGGACTCTCAGATCCATTTTGCGCCCTTTGTCACGACCGAATTTTTCAGTGGTCATTTCAACCTGTGACGGTATGCAGAGATAAATCATAGCAAGAGTTATGATGCATAGAGGTAGCTGGACCTAAGCAGACGCATGAGAAATGTATTCGAACCAGAAAACAAGTCATGTACCTTGAATAGCCAATTCCAGCCGAGCTTCTCAACGATGGTCCCGCCCAACGATGATCCGATTCTGCAAATTCTTGTAAGACTTGTCAAAGACAAAACTGCATCGCAAGAAGACCTACGCTGACCCAGTACCAAAAGTCACATAATTCATTGACTGGTAATAGCCCCTTTTCTCGACGCCGACAAGATCTGTCAGTACAACGGAGCCTGGACAAGAAGTGTCAGTGACTGGACCAGTCAGGGAGCCATCTGCTAGAGAACCGTCATCTTACCCATGATCATCAGACCCGAAGCAGCCAGTCCGCACACACAGCGGGCAAGAATCAGACAGATCCAAGACGGCGCGACGGCTGAGAAGCCGATGCCGACTAGAAATAGAACCGCACAGGATAGATACGTTATTTTGCGGCCTATGCAGTCAGACAGGCTGGCATACAGGGGCTGCACAGTGATGGAGCAGATCAGAAAGGCAGTCACTGGCCATTGTGCCACATTGGTTTTGTTGAAATGGGAAGCGACGGCCACATGGGCCGAAGAGGAAAAACTCGCATCGAGAGCTGCCGTCTTCCGTCCTCAGATGACCAGGTCAGTCCAGGGCGCGAGAGAGAAAGGGATATAGAATGTAGCGATTGTAGCCTACAAAATTAGATATGAGAATGGCTATGAGAGTGTTAGCTTAATCCAGATCCCTTCATGGAAGCCGCGGCGAGACAAACCGGCGATTCCAAGATAGAGGCGTGACAAGTTGGTCCTGGTCGGAGAGGTTGCATGAGCCGTTTGCCAAGTTCCTGATGAAGCGGCCATGCTACTTGCTGGTTGTCCAGCGCAAGAGAGTGCGAACAAATGACGACGGTCAATATTCTCTAGATGCAGCGCGATACAAATTGATTCAAAAGTCTTTCTCTCTCTCAGCCTAAGCCTTTCCTCTCATCTCATCTGCCAGGCTCTGCAAACGCTCCAAATCGAGACATCTTGGTCCTAGAGCAGGGGTGAAGCGTGGCGTGGCAAGGTCGGGAATGTTCCCGTCTGGGCTCGTCCTTGCTGATGCCGAATCCACATAGGCGGCGGGACCCGGCCAGTGTTGATCTGAGTAAGACGAGGCCACCAGTATCTCGCGGTGGCGGCCGCGGTGGTGATGATGACGATGGTGCTGGTCGTGGTGTTTGTGGCGGCGCCGGCTACGCTGGCCCTCCCCTACCTCTACCCCGTTCTGCCCCTGTAACTCCGTAGCTGAAGCCTGTCCAGCCCCCTGTACCTGTCCGCACCGTAGGGCACAGGCACCCCTGGACTCCAACACCCAGCCCCCCTTCCGTAGCGCCTCTCGCAGGCCTGAGCCTTTCATTTCCAGCGCTCCCCACAGCGCATCCCGGCCCATCTTGAAGTCCGCCTCGTCCCCTACTAGGAACATGATGGCCGCCGCCTCCTCCTCCTCCTCTTGATACACCTCACCCGCGTCATTTTGACCTCCGTCGGCCTCACCGCCTACGCGCGAAATTAACATCAGATCATCTCCAGAAAGCGCTTCAAAGGTACTCGAGGCGCCACCGCCTGCCTCCACGCTCAGCATCCCCACCCTCCTTAGTTCACCTACAACATGCCGTCCATCACTATAGTCCTCCTCGCCAGCCATGATCGGGAATAGGTGCCCGCCGGTACAGCCGGGCCAAGTCACCACTCCCACGTTCTTGGCTCCCGTCACCTCCATCAGCCGCTGGCCAGCACACCTCAGCCTTGCCAAGGCGTGATTCATTTGCTCTCGGGTCATGTCGCCGAGACTGGACTCCTTGAATCGGAACGTCAGCTGGTTTCGCCTCGTCGGATGCTTCGACACCCCGACCAGCATCATGTCGTCCTCGTAGAAGCAAAGAGGCGCAATCACAGGCATGCTGCATGGAAGCAAACCGACGTGCCCGATCCCGCCTGCATCACCCGCGGACGCAACGTTGAAGATGCGGCTGTTGCATCGTGCCGTTTGCTGCCCGTCCGCTGTAATGGCAATGACGCCGCAGGAGAGTGCTGGGGACTGCCGAGTGGCATCCCACATCGCCTGATCAACCGCCTTGGCGATGGGGACGCCGCCGTGGTACAGATTGGCGATGCGAGCAGCGAGCATGCAAGTCATGATGGCCTCGCCCCCTCCGCTGCTGTGATTCAAATTGCCGTTAGTATCGGCTTGGTTTGAGAACCTTCTCAAGACCTACCATGCTACTGCCAAGCTCCCGTCGGCGTACAGACCGGAGCCCAAGACTGCCGTGTCTCCCACTCTCCCAGCAGGCTTAAACATCATGCCGCCTGTAGAGTTGGCTGCCGCGACATTTCCATGTACATCAAGCACCACGGCGCCCACGGTACCATGCTCCGACATCTCGGCCTTTTGCTTGCGCCAATATTCAGTCCGACTCTTGGTGGCAAAGTAGCTGTTGGGCACCATGTCGAGGCCCAAACGATTAGCTAGTTGGTCACCGCCGGGCCCTGCGATGAAGACTGGCGCATTCTTCAAAGAGCTATCAAGCATGGCTCTAACGAGCTTGATCGGGTTCTTGGTCGCCTGTAGGCATACGGCGGCTCGGTACGCTGACGTTTCGCCAGCGACAATACCTGCCTCTAGCTACACATACGCTCATCTGTTAGTGCATGAATGATACAATAGGATGTATCAGAGGTCGGTATGAAAAAGTCGGAACGTGCCTCAAAGTTACCGTCGAGGTTCACCGCGGCACCCTTTCCGGCATTGAAGGCAGGGTAGTCCTCCAGGTCTGCTACCACCTCGGCGGCCACATTGATAGCAGAAGCCCCGCCCCGAAGTGACGTTTCTGCACGACGAACCAAGCTGTCAAGAAAGGCGTTGGTGGAGTGATAACTCTTTGCCTCTCCTACCCAAGACTCTGATGCACCTGCATGAAGGAGAATTCCCGTGGGATTCGCCATGACGGATTTAGTTTTACTGAGAGAGAAGTCCCGTGTAATTCGCGGGCGTGTTGTATCGCACACAGATATCTCTGTTGTCCTCACAAATTAACAAGTATGAAGCAGGAGGCTTGAGCTGGGCAAGATGGATGCAAGTGTCGTTGACTAGGATGGATCTGCTCGGCTCGGTAAGGCTAGTGTTATCCTTCCCTTGTTAAATCCACAAGAAATAGATTGCTCTGTGGCTCGAAACGAGAGTATATTTTCAGGAGATAAGTCCCTTGAACCCAGAGCGTAGAGCCAATTTCAGTCAGCAGCCAGCAACATGAGGCCGGCAACCGCATTTGGCAAGCGGGCACGATGGAACGGCGCAGTACTTCGCTTGCAAGGCAGCAGCATTTTGACCGCATGCTCAACGATGATCACGCATTCTCTATTCTTGGAACCCCCGCCGGGAAACTCCCGCGCGTCTTGCCCTTGCCTCTGGCTCATGGGTGAGCCGGGGCTTATTGGAGGCCTTGACCAGGAGATAGGAGGTCCTGAACAAGCTGGTCTTGCCACGATTCCATATTTTTTTGCTTCCAAATTCTGATCCTGTGGTATTACGGAAGCTTCATCGGTAACATGGGCGTGTCTTGTGAACCATTAAAGTCCAGAAGCTCAAATAGCCTGCTTGCGCCGCCCGTCCTTCAGTTCTTTCCATCACGTTACCTTCCCTCCATACACGATCTCCAATCAGAAACTCACAATCAATTATCTGTCTCAAAGCAGCTATCAATCTATCCAAGATGCGCTTCTCTACCATCATCGTCGCTGCCACCAGCGCCCTCGCCGCCTCGCTCCCCGCTCGTGTAAGTGCCCACGAACAACCATCCCCCCTCCCGACACACGACATCCTCGACGGAGGACACTGACAGACACCCGTCTCAAAAAAACAACAGGACATTGACACCGTCGCTAACGAGCTCGCCTGCCACGCCCGTGGCGACATGGCCTGCGCCGGCCTCGTCACCCGCACCGCGCAGGACCTCGCCAACGAGCTTGCCTGCCACGCCCGCGGCGACATGGCCTGCGCCGGGCTCGTCTCGCGCGGCGAGGACACCCTGGCCAACGAGCTCGCCTGCCACGCCCGCGGCGACATGGCCTGCGCCGGCCTCGTGTCCAAGCGCGGCGACGTCGCCAACGAGCTGGCCTGCCACACCCGTGGCGACATGGCCTGTGCCGGTGTAAGTTGAAAACCCCCCCGAATCCCCCGCGGTTTAGTATAGCTATATATTTTTTCCCTCGAGGTTGTAACTACGCTAAACATGGGACATACCCGATGTATGCTGACAATTATTAAAAAAAAATTAATTTAGCTCGTTGCTCGTACTACCGCTGATCTTGCCAATGAGCTCGCTTGCCACGCTCGCGGCGACATGGCCTGCGCCGGCGTGAGTGTGACGTCCGAGTCTTGTCTTGCTTTGGTATCGATGCTGACTGAAAATCCTATAGCTCGTGGTCTAAGTGTTTTTCCCCGACGGGATTTGGTGTCCCAGCGACGCTTAAAAAAAAAAATAGAAAATAAAAGTTGTGACATGGAAGTCTAGTAGCTGATCTTATCTAGAATGAGCTCCAGTAAGGCTAGATGAATATAGTTGCAATTTTACACATCCTTGTATAGATATACACATCTGTAATCTATATTAGATACCAATACTCTTTATCAATTAACGATTTTCAACAAAAGTTCCAGTGATGAAGTAGATTTCTCGGCCGGACATGACGGACACCAATTCTGGCGACAGGAGACTTTTAATCGGCCGGGAAGGTTAGACATGAGTCGCCGTGCTGTTTTTGGTCCGTGCCCCATGACTCGGATCGTGAGATGAACAAAGCTTTCCCGCCCGACACGCATCATCATCCCAACTTTTCGGCTAGACCGTCAAATAAAGCCTCTACAGCGGCTTGTATGTATGCTATACTCGTATCTTTTCAGACCGAGGTACGCGCAGAAAAAAAGGGGCCCCGCCGCCGATGTCCTAATTGCCCAACTGCTAATTTCTTACCTTGCCTGGGAAAAACGACGGCCAGGTCTGGATGGAGCATCGCACCGAGCACACGATAGGGTGGCGATCATCCTTGCAGCCTTCTTTTTTTCCCTAATAAACGACGAGGCGTTCGAACCTGCGACGGACCCTTGACGATGGAACAGAACGAGGCGCGTGTTATCGGGGCTGACGAGGTATAAATCTCGCCCTTGGCCACTATAGAAGCAGAAGACGATAGAATTTTATTATTCCGGATATAGAATTCTGTTTTTTTTTCTGTCTTTATATTATACACATGGTTTTTTTAACGCGGAAAGACACAGGTAGCGATGGATGACGATGCAAGCTTGGACAACAATGGTCTCTTGTCGCAGTGGCACCATACGGTGATGCCTACGGATCAGACGTCACAGTTGGTACGAAGCCATCATTCTCCAATTTCCAGAATTTAGGGACGCAGCTGATGTAAGATTCTTCGATGTCGACGGCAGAGTTTCTACGGCTTGCACCTGGAATCACTACTCGCGCAAAGATGCATAGGCGCCCCGGAGCTGCCGTGGGACTACCCATTAGACTTCAGTCATGGTTTGGTCCGTCGTCCGAGCGACGCAATGTTCATGGGGATGCAGAATGAGCTCTTGAGTTCCGATTTTGCACACGCGCCCCCGGACAGGACAGCTGCGCCGGCTGGTATAGACAGTCCGGCTCTGGACGGCGGGTGGAATCTCATCCCAGACGCCCCCGTCGACTTCGTCCAGGACCTCAACCCCGTTCCCGAGATCCCTTCATGCTCAGGCATCATGAGCCTGTACCCCAACACCGAGTCGGTGGCCTCGGACAGCAGCCCCAGCACATACGAGGCCAACTCGTCCTCCTCGCACGCCACTTCCGATTTCACCGCCGCCGACGGCTGCGATTGGTTCCCAATGGACGTGTGCGAGATGGGCTACCCCGACGAGGGCGGGAGCTGGCGGTGCGGCTACGCCGGCTGCCGCTCGGACGTCACCTTCCAGCGGGCGTGCGATCTGCGCAAGCACTACTCCTCCCACATCAAGGTGTTCTTCTGCGGCTGGCCGGGGTGCGTCGCCTCGTCGTCCGCGGGCTTCGCCACCAGGAAGGACTACGACCGCCACATGCGCTCCCACCAGCCCGGCATCCCGTGCATGGAGCCCTCGTGTGAGCGCCTGTTTAGTAGGCTCGATAACATGGTGAGTTGCAGTGTATCTCAAGGGGGGGGGGGGGTTTGTCTACTATGAAGGGGAGTCGTGGAAAGAAAAAGACTGACTCTGAGTGCTTCTAGCGAAATCATTACCGGAAAATGCATGTCCGACGTCAAAATACAATGTTTCGGAGACCCTGCCGTCGGAGATTACGCGCGCCGCATTTCTAGGCCAGGACGGAGCAGAGCATTTTTGTTTCTACATAGAGCAATAGCCAAAGCATCTTGTAAGAATCCGCCTGCAAAGGTTCATGCCACGCGATGGGATTCATACGACTACATCGTGCTTCTGGCTCGGGTATCATACAGTGTACAATTATTTTTTTTTTTTCAAAGTCCGCGCCAAACAATAATCACGATAAATTGAGAACAAAGTTCAAAAATCCTTTAACTTATAAAAAAAAAAAATAGCGTCATCATCTCAGCACTTAGGCAACTGCGCTACAATCCCCATTCTCAAAAGCGCTCGAGCATTTCTGACAGCTCCGCCGCGGCGAGCTGAAAAGCGTAGGGATTGCTCGGTGAAGCCTTCATCTATGTAGAGGCTGACTGACCGAAAGTTGGTGTGTGGAGTCGAGCCAGGCTCTGGGCCTAACTCCGCACCCCAGGAAAGCGGGGCCGAACTGGCCCGGGCCGTGCCAGTCACGTGCTGCGACATAACTATCACGACGCCTAATAGCACATATATAGAGCTATAAAGGAATGTATAGGATGTTCTAAATAGAATACATTAGTTAACTTAAGGTTTATAAACTAAGAAAAAAAGAAAATATTATATATATATATCTATTTTTTAATAAATAAGTTTTTTATTTTAAATTTTACTAATTATGTTACTAATCTTAAGATATTACTAAATAATTTTAAATCTATAAAAATAGTCTTTAATTTATATTAAAGTATTTTTTCTAAATCTTTAATTTTATTAATTTAATATAAAAGTATTAATATTATTTAATAAAATATTAATTAAATTAGATAGCTATAAATATTAATTTTAATAGAAAAGTCTATTTTATTTAAACAAATTATATTTTTTTACTAGTTTAACTAGCAATATATTCTTTATGCCTTTAAGTATATAAAGGAAGTAATTATATTATAACATAAAAATAGTCTTAGTCTTTAACTAAGCCTTAACAACTTAATTCTTAAGTATATAACCTAATTTTAGTATTATTAGAATACTCTAATTCTAAGCTATCTAATAGTATATAAATTACCTAATTTAGACTAGTAGTTCCTAAGTTATTATAGAGTGTTAAGGTAGTATATATAGAGAAGCTATATAGGCCTCCCTAGCCTCCCTAGCAGCCACCCTAGCTTATATATAATAGGCTATATAATATAAAAAGTAAGGAAAAGTAGATTAGCTACTTAAATATATAAAGACTAGCTATTTCCCTTTATTATAGTAATAATTATTAAGTATTTTTCCTCCTTTTATCTATGCTTCTTACTTACTTAATTCTTTTAATTCCTTTAATTCTCTCGACCTCCTACCTTTAATCTTCCTCCCTCTATAGTAGGTACTTCCTTTTATACCTACGCTACTATACTTCCCTATATACCTTCGGTACTACTATTAACTATTAAAGTTATATACCTTAACAAAGTAAGAGTTTAATACTACTATAGCCGCTGCCTAAGGAACCTAACGAGCTTGTACTGTCCTAAAAATTAGGCATGTTAAGAAGTTCTTTTTTTACGGCCTTAGTATTAGTAAAGAATTATTATATTAAAGAATAAGACTTTTAATAAGTTTAAAAACCTTATAGTTATAAAAAAAACACTTTTTCTACTCCTTTAAGTATAGACTAGCCTAATTTAGTATAAATCTTACTTAAGCTCCTATTAGGCTCTTATTAGGGCCCTTAGTTCTCTTAATAAGGTTGTTAAAAAAGACTATATACTTATTTAAACTAACGTTAGATAAGCAAGCCTCTACTCTTAGCTAAGTGAACAACTAGTAGGATGATATTACGTCTAAAGTCACTTATAGACTGTTTGTTCTAGCTAGTAGGGCGTCGGAAATGACGCCCATTGTGACATGTAACAGCTCCTCTCTCATCTTAACATGAAATCCAAGTCTACGAAAGCGACTGCCAGCCATTCCGAGCTTAGTAGCACCATTCACCAGCTCATATTACCCACGAAACCTGTACCTGTTGGCTGTTGAAGCCCGGACAGCAATTTCTTCCAGCATTTCTTTTCATTCCTTACCTTATGAACGCCTTGCCATCCTCGACTTAGACCCTTCTACTCTGGCTTGCAGAAAGTCATCAATGCTCATAGTCACATCAAGGATAAGCATGATGAATTTCAGTGTCTTCTCACGCCTAATTACTGTTGGCTCAAACCACAACCCCCGTTGTGAGTTAATTTCAAGAGGCTCGACTGCGGGGACAAGGATGTTTACTTGCAAGCCATTGACGTATATAATGTTGATGAAACTCATGGCCACAATTTCGATCTCTTTTATGTAATATCTTGGTCACAAAATCTGCAAAAAATCCCACAAGAATTTTTCTTTAAGCTCTCCATGCATACCGTCTACTTAGTTGGTTGGTTGTCTCTTGACCTCTATGTCTAAAAGCCCTAGCTTTCGGGGGTTATTCGGGCACTCAATTGTGACAAACGGTGACGTGCAGAGTGCAGTACAGCTGACAACCCTAGTTGACCCTCCGATTGATCGTTACTGTTGCGTTTATTCGATGCCATATACCCTTTGCTAGTGGTTGGTGCGGTAGTACGGAGAGCTGTTACACAAACTCCGTTCACCAGGCTTAGGAAATGGAGGCCCGCCACTGCCTCGAGCCATTCGAACGTTTTTCATCATCTGCGCAGCTTCACATGGAGAGAACTGAAGCTTATTAGTGCCATGCTTTAGGGGATCGATCGGACCCTTACTGAAGCCTCGAAGGGCATGGCGCTTGTGAAATCGGGCGGAGATACATGCATTGTAAAGCCACTTCACGGAAGAGTACGTCGATATTAATGCATTTCGATATCACACTTCTCATGCACATTCCCTGAAATGGATTTATCTGCGACAAGAACCGAGCGACTAGAACCAAACTTTGCAGCCTCCTATCTCGACACACCACCAGTCGCCCTCTGACATGACTTTCCTGTGTTTCTTCTGGTCCGAGTCGTAAATTGTCCAATTGGTCTGGTCGACTTGTTCTCTCGTTGGCTTCCAAGTGCTCTCTGAGCCTCCGCCGCGGGCCCTCTTGCTATACACAAGGCGGCCGTTCATGTGCATATGACCCGAAATGACTCTCTTATCACCTTCGAGGAACTTCACGCTAATCACATTGGAGTGGGATCCCACCTCCGAAGACTGGTGAGCCCGGGCTCCTCTTTGATCCCGAATGTTAGCTCTCCTCCGCTATCTATGCGTCGACTATACATACGCAATGCTCATACTTGTGACGTTCGGATACTAGAGCATGTTAGTATAGGGAATTTAGGGCAATACAGAAGAAGCATGCATCCATCTGCACAGTCTGCTCCGCAATGTCGAAGCCGTGAAGCCACTGAGAACCGAGTGCTCCATTGGCTCTGAGCACTTGCGGCTTTGACACCTTTCCAACGACAACCAAGGCTTTCCTGATCCCACCTCCAGAGGATGACATAGTGAACGCAGGGAAAAATCGTCTTAGATAAGGATAAAAAATAAAAAGAAAGAAAAGCAGTGGTGCGTTTCAGCATTCGTAGACACCGACCATTACCCTGGATTTATACTGGCTTGGATTGCAAAGCACGTGTGTATGATGGCTCTGACTCATTCTAGGCAGACATGTCCATGGCTGCCTGGAGCGCTTAATGATTGGCCATCATTCAAGCTTGCTCACTGCAGGAGACTAGGTGGCGTTGACTGGTTGCAACTCTGCGTGAAATGCGAACAGCGCAACGAAGGATCAGAATTGTGGTCCGGTAAAGTCGCGAGCGGGTAAATCGTTGGCCAAGGACAGGCGTGACTGGTTCCGAGGCTCCGAATTGACGACGACACTCATACTTAGCTTTCCGACTGCCACGGCGCCTAAAAAGTGGGTCGGTCCAGCAAGCGTCCGAAATTTGTCTCCCCCAGACACTGGCCGCTCTTTCTCCAAACAACTCTCGCTGCCATGCTTCCTCGACAACTGCCGCGCCGCCTCTTACAGCTTCTCTCGCGGACGCATTCATCCCGACCTTTGCTGAGTATGAGACGTGTCATTACAGACTCGGCTAGGAAAGCAGACGGAATGGTACGCCAGCAGCCACGCCAGTTTCCCACCACTGGGTTCAAAGTGATTGGCCCTGGTCAGGAGCTCGAAGAAGAGAGATTGCCATTCTATGTCCGGGAAGAATATTACCCGATGCAAATAGGGGATGTCGTACATGGTCACTACCAGGTTGTCGCCAAACTAGGTTACGGTACAAGCGCGACCGTGTGGCTAGCTCGCGATCTTAGGTTCGTCCTCAGCAGGCAAGCTTACCAGCAATAGAGCACAATACTGACCTTGTTTAGGGACAGCAAATACTGGGTTCTGAAAGTCTACATCAACACGTTGCAACATAACCAGGAACTCCGTGTGTACAAGCATCTTGCGAGTTCCCCATTAAATACTCCGAATGAACTCGGCTTCGAAAATATCCGCCAGAGTCATGCATCCTTCCAAATAACTGGCCCAGCCGGGAAACATGACGTGCTTGTTATGGCGCCGCTAGGAATGAGTTTAAAAACCTTCCAAGATATGCAAAAAGAAGGCGTCTTCCCGCGCGAACTCGTCGCAGGTGCGCTAGACCAGGTCTTCTTAGGCCTAAGTCTTCTTCATGAGGCTGATGTGATCCATACCGGCATGTTCACCGTTTTTGTTTTATTTGACTTAACAACTGACTAGTTCAAAATAGATTTGCATGCGGATAACCTCTTAATTGCGCTCACAGACGATTCGATTCTCTCAAGAGTAGAACAAAACGAGATCGACGCACCTAGTGCGCGAAAGCGAATACAGGACACTATTATCTATGTTTCCCAGTATATGCTAGGAGGCCGAGGACCGTTGGTCATTTCCGACTTTGGGCAAGCACGGATCGGTGCGGAGCAGCACGGAAATGCCATGCCGGTACCATATCGCGCACCTGAGGTGATTCTTGGTATGCAATGGGGCCCTGCAGTTGATGTATGGAGTGCTGGATTAATGGTAAGTGATCATTTAATTGCACCCAAAAGTGGTGCCTACTAAGTACTTGTTTCTTTCAAGGCCTGGGACCTTCTTGAGAAGGAGAAGCTCTTTAAAGTATACGATAGCGAGTCGCCAGAGCATAATGACGCCTGCCATCTTGCAGCTATGACTGCGCTCCTAGGTCCGCCACCTCCTGAATTTCTAGAAAAGAGTGTTGCAACTAGAAAATACTGGGATAGTAACGGTAAGTAGCCTTCTGAGTTATCATCCTGCCACCATGTGCCTGCTACTCCACTGCTTTGTCTCTAACCACAACAAATCACCTCAGGAGACTGGATTGGTTCGGTCCCTCTTCCCACCGAGAGAACACTCGATTCTTTGGCTGTAGCTCTAGTGGGAGATGACAGGGATCTATTTGTCAACATCATGCAGTGTTTACTGTGGTGGGTACCTGAAGAAAGATTCACGGCATTGCAAGGCTACATGCATCCGTTCCTACGAGGTGGGAAGTTGCCGGACGATGTCGACTAATGCCGGCGGAGGTTCGTGGCCATGGCTCGCCTTTCCACTAACCTCGGCACTACGGCCGTTGTCCTTCTAATCTTTAGTGAACTGGAAAATAAGAACATCAGTGACAATTGGTGTTTCGAAACATCTCTGATCATCGCCTTGGTCAAGAACTTCAAATGCCCGCTTATATTGCGAAAGCATCTTGTGAGCGATCTACGAATAAGTGGACTGAGCAGCACCAACAGCCGATCCTGCATCATTAATTCGTGTTGAATCGCGTGATGGATAAGTCCAGACCGAGCACGAGCCCGAGTCAAGCAAGTCAAATAGCTCCGTAATTTGATGGCCTCGCATGCTCTTACACCGCGTTCAGCTTCGCCGATGCCTGGCTCGACCGCGCCTCTGAATGCTAGCTTTAGGTTAACTCTTACCTAGGCGTTAAGCTAGACGAGGAATCCATAATTCCAGCTCTCACAACTATCTAGATAATTGCCCGTCACTCCTTGATTACCTGTCCTTATTGATGACCGGTGCACGCAGGTCGCCATGGCAGTGTCTCTCATGGGCGGACCCTCTTCCGGGACGTTCGAAAGGAACACTACAGGTTCACTATTGTACGAAGCTTAAGAAGGAAGCAGTTGTTGTACGATCGAAAATATAGGCTATCAATCTTTATGCATGGTGTGGCTCAAAGTAGCATCAAGCGGCATCCGAGCATGCTCTACTACTCCTGCGGTACGAATGCAACACTGCATCATCACGTGTGGTGAGCGGTACATACATCAGGCACTAGGAGAAATCGCTACAGCACACAGACTGTCACTAAACCAACGGCAAAGGGTTCCATTGTGATACTCGATGTTGAGATAGGAGGGGCGAAGCAATTAAAGCAAGAGCTCTTAAAACCTAATCCACCAATTCGATCCAGGGTTCATCTTCGTACAGCCCCCGAGCTTAGATGTCATGGAGGAACGATTGCGTGGCCGCGGTATAGAAACCGAAGGCAGCATACAGAGGCGTCTGAATCAGGCCAAAGCGGAGGTGGAACACGCATAAACCGGCGCGCACGACATTGTCATCACTAATCGAGACCTCGCGGAAGCATTCAAGAAGCTGGAGAAATTCGTTTTTACCACTGTCTAACACGAACGCATGGGTAAGATTTACGCGACATGCGCCGAGAGGCACAACATCACTGCTGCTGCAGCGTATGTCAAATGTAAATAACTATCCACTAAACCCAATATCCCAACACACGTTTTATATGAGCCGTGTTTGGCAGTCACCTTCAAATGCCTGCTTGTTGTCTTACGAGGCAGAGTGACCTCTACTTGCAGCATGGGCGAGTCAACTTCGTAATCGAGACGAATTGATTCTGGCAACCGACAACAGTACAAGTTATCGTTGCTCGGTGGATCTTTCTGCCGCACTCGGGGCACTCGAAGTATCAACGGTCGCACATGTTGATGGAGAGCGGAGTGTATTTACACTTGGTCTTGGAGTGTGGTAGTACCGTCAGTATGATGTGGAAGATTTCTGCGATCAATGAAGCCTTACTTACATGTGTAGTAGTGTCCGGAACTGCTGCGATTTGTACCTCTCGCGTTGGGTTGCTGAAAAGTCTTCTTTCCTTCGAGGAGAGGAGTTGCCTCGCTTTTATAGACGAACGTGAGACCTTTTTCTGTGTTTGAAAAGACAGGCCAGACACCCCCTCTTCTTTGGATGGAATCAAGAGTCCTTTGAACGCATCTGCTGCTTGACCACTCGACGTGAAAGGTAACGGGCGCTTGTGCCCTATTTGCTGGATTGAATGGTCATCGACCCCAATGGCGGTCGTCAGAAAGCCGCCATGGCTGCGATTAGTGGTGGTGTTAGACAACTGGTCCATGAGCGGAATGCCTTTATGGTTGTCTATTTGTGTGTGTGTGCGTCGTCCTAACCCCTGCCCCTCCATAAGGGTGGTTCGGGTCCTATGTTATGCTTTTATTTTGCTCAACAAAAAGCCAAACAAAGGGCTGCTCACGGGCTCGAAGTCTTGCCGACAGTCGGTATGCTCGACTGAATTCTGTTACCAAGCTTAGACGGCCTAACTTTGGGCTGTCATAAAGGTCCCAATGACAAAGGCCAACAGCAAGGCAAAAAGCCCTCCATTATACGTAATGAACAAAAAGTCCCTGCATTCACAAACCGCTACTAACGGGACAGATCGCGCCAGTCGGTGCTTTGAAAAGCTTTTGAGCTATGCCGCTAGGTGAAAACTTGCATTGTGGCATCTCCGACGTAGAGAGTAGTAGTCGTCCACATAATATGGGAAGAGAGAGAAATAGTATCTAATGAATTATTCTCTTTGCTAGGCGATACGACAATGTAGGGTTAATAGAGAGGATCGGATTTCGCGTTGCGGGCATTGACTGACAGAGGCATCGGTCCGCTGCGACTTGACTTGAGTTTCCTCAAACGCTGTCTTGAGGCGGTCGAAGCGCTCATCAACTGTAGCCCCAAGACCATCAATGTGCTCTTCAAGGCCGACAAGTCAAGAGCGAAAGGGGAAAAAAGAAGGCGGCATGGCCATCCCTCTGAACTGGGGCATCGCCCTGACTTTTTTCCGCACAGTTCGGCGGTTACAGCCGGGGCTGACAAGAACAGCTGTCCCATAGAAATGAAGAGAGATGGGAGAGAGAGCCAGGTAGGCCCCAAGCCTGACACGGAGTGTTTCAGTCAAGCCCTAAACGTAGAGTTCGAGCTGAATATTGTAGCACCGGACCGCCTGTGAGCATGAGAGAAGTCACTGGCCACCATCGGAGCTTTGAAATTCGATTATTCTTGATGATCGTTTAAAATGCATGTTGCTTGAGCTAGACTATCGAGATCGAAATGTTGCCAAGGCTAGAGACGGCTGGTTCTCCGACAGCGGCGCGTGCTGTTGATTAGTCGCCTGCGCCGATTCAGGCTATCTTCAGCCTAGGACTGACTCTGTTGAATGGAACAAGGTGTATTTTAACTATCAGTGTGTGCAGTAACGATGGTGTCCTGTACATACATACTGAAAGCAACATTTCGTGCAGTCTATAAGCAATCTCATAGTGTTCTACATACGGCCATTTTCTATTCTCCCGTACAAAGAGCCTGAAATAGAGACATGCATGGCAGGTGTCAAATGACGCCTCTATGAGGAGACATGATTATTCCTAGTTGTAGAAAAGAGCTGCTGAAAGGACTGCGGCAACCCATTAGCAAGTACAGTGGGATCTAATATATGGACGATGCCGTGACGCCGGCGTCAGTCTACTACTCGGCAAAATCATGTTCTATAGCTTCATAGTCTGAACGTCTAAGAAGACCAAAACAAAGTAGATTAGCCTGCAAATACTGGAACTTGCGCAAGTACGCATGATGAATCTCTAGGCCTCTCCGGCACGCGTCTTTGATAGTTATCCCGATCTCAACTGCAAAAGCCGTGACGAGATCCACGACATCACCGCCACGTGCGGGCTCCTTGGGCAGTGAAATAAGATCGTTGTGATGGCTGATAAGACTTCTGCGAATATCATATATTAGAATTATGAGAAGATAAAGCAGCACCGAATCTAGAAGGCCACAGCACTTTTATTATAGACAAGGGTCTCCAGCAAAGCACACTCCGTCAGATGTCTGCCGGCGGATGTCTTAATGAGCAGACAGCGGCGGGGGCTTATAAGCAACATTAACCCGTTGTTTATCTTTATGCACGGCTAAGATGGACAAGACAGAGTCAAAAGAGTGACTATATCGTTGCAGGGGAGTACTGCATCTCAGAATGTCTTACCGAATTATGTCGACTTGGTGGTAAAATCCTGGTTCAAGACGGCCATATCTGCCGCGGGCAGGTCTCGACAATAACCTCCACAACACGCAGTGCTCGGAAACTTGGGTTGATAAATTTTCTAAATGTGAATCACATGTATGATGAAGGATGATACTTGTCGTGACAGCCAGCTTAGTAGGCACTGTACAATACCATACTGGTGATCATCTCGTCCGGCACGTCGTTCATCACCTCACGACATCTCTTGGTCAAAATGGTTTCGGGCAATTCTTTGCTTCTCTACTTCATCATTCTGCTATACGACCTGTGGATGACATATCTACTGCAAAATTCAGGCTTATCAATGGTGTGGCTCCAAAAACAATGTCTCACAGCCCAGCTTTTGAATGTGTCGACATTTCGTTCAAGACGAGTTCCTTGATGAGCATTGGTACGTACGTGCACCCCAAAGAACCCCCACCATAGTCATAAAATCGTACCAAGAAAGGGGAACGTCGTTGAACCGGCATGTCCCCGGCACTTATCCTGTCCAACCGTATTACATACGGTCGTCATCTACGAATCCACACATATGACGTCGGCATATCAGAGTACCACCGCTCACGATTTCAATGGCGTTTTGAGACTTTTCCATGGAAGGTTTCCAATTGACGGACTACAATATGTTCGAAAAGACTGAAAACAGACATCACCTCTAACCCCAAGTGCGCCTGATATACTGTTCTACCGTAATGGTTTTGATATCAGGCAACAAATTGTTCCATTCTTTAGAGGCGTGCCAAGCACCCCTGTAAACCGCAGTTAAGACGGCGGTCCAACCTGGGACTTGCCACGCCTCCGTCTGTTCGTCCGGAATCGACGGATGGGAAAGTATCGGCATCTTGACGCCAAAGTTGCCAGATTTCAGGTCTGGTTCAGTAATTGTTACCAAATCAACTGGTTTCCCTATTGCAGAGAAGAAAAATTGTTAGCATGCGTCGAATTGACACCAGACGAAAATTAGGCCGATGCTTATTTCTTACCTCGAACTTTCTGCACGAGCAATTGAAGCTCTCTGGGAGTAATCTCATTTCCCGAGATTCCTCCGACAACCGGCCACTTCCCTGTATATTCTATGGCTCTTCTGACAAACAGAGCAATGTCTGAAATAGCCGTGAGCGTGACTGGATGATCTTCGAAGCCTTTCACGGCTACAATCCGCAGATCGTTAAGCTGCCAAGCACTGGCCATTGGTGGCACATGTTTAGAGGGCTTCAGAGGGTACCCAGCATACTCCAAGAACATCCCAGGCTGGAACAATGTGTACTCAATGACCTTGAATGAATGGCTTAGCAAGTCTGGCAAATGGTAGATAGGGAGCTGCGACATACTTGTTTGTCTTTATTCAGTTCTTTGAGATATTCCTGCATTTGTATCTTGCTCCGGTAGAAAGGCGCGATGTCGATCATGTCGTGAAGTTTCTGCGACCTTTGGATTCTCTCAGTCCTTGTCGTCCTGAAGAGCTTGAGAGTCCGAGGCTAACTTACATTCCCCATTCGCTTGGAGCAAAGCGCCGAACTCCCGCTTCAACTGCGGCATCCACGAGCAACTTTGAAGTTACTGCGTCTGGGTCGTTGTGCACCACGATGAAGTTCAATACAACCTCAAGCCCTGTGAAGACTTTTACCAGCTCAGCCTTGTCCTGATAAGTAATCCTGACCCAAGTGACCCCGTCTTGTTTCGGGAATGTGTTTGGATCCTAGATATGCTGATTAGTCCGCCTCTGAACGCAATGTGCATTGGCCTCTTACCTTTCGACAAAGCGCTACAACTTCATGCGTTCCGTCTTCTACCAGTTTATCAATCACTTCCCTAGCCAAGGCTGTAAAAGATATTAGATTGTCGGTAAGTATCCTAAACAGGTTGATGGGCCTCACCCGAATTGGCCGCTGCAATTCCAACTTTGACCATATTGCAACAATGCCTTGAAACTTGCAGCCAGTATAGAGCACAATGACCAGTAAAGAGCTGGCGCATCACTGCATACTTGTAGATCAGGAATATAGGACTTTTGTAACTCACCGCCTAGAACAACCCTCCAGGCAAGCTATACGTCACCAACAAACGTTGCCCTCTTGGGCTACTTCCCGTGTGGTATATGCCACCCTGTCCCATAGGCTGGGATCCATTTGCATTATTAATACACCTGGCATAGAACATCACGCAACAAAGATTACAAATGCGTCGTGGTAAAGGCCTTCGTTGTGCTTCACCAATCCTATTATGTGTCCAGATCTTAGTCGAACAATCTTTGAGTCGATTTATCAATTGTTTTTCTCGTTTGTCATTCTAGGTGGCTTCCTCGCTAGTGTTGTAGTTTCGCTTCCAACAAGATGAAACATTGATCGTATCGTCTGCCCCATTAGGAAGCCCCGGTACATTCCCCCACGATCTTTGTTGCCTTTTCCTTCGCTTGTCTGAAACGGCTATAGTGATAAGATGTCATGCTTACGCCAACAGAGCTCTTGTCTGAATTCATCAGAACGACTACCTTATTATCACCAACAGCCTTCTGCCGCACCAGCTGATTCGCGAATTTTTCTGTGGTGGTTGCCCAGATATTCGAATTCAAGTACCGACCGAGATACATCGCGACGGTGGTGTACAGCTGATATATCAACCATACGCAACTCATATTCTTAGGCATCCATAGAGCAGAGGTCACTAGCCCCGCTGGGAAGACGAGACCGAAACAGACAATCGTCGTCAGCTGGATGAGCTCTCGGAGCGGGTTACGAATGGGGTGGCCGTAGTGACGGAAGAATTGAGAGACGACTCCTTCATCCCCCTCCAGGATAATGATTCCAGCCTCTGGGTGAATAACCTCGAATATGCATGGTTTTCCAGTATGTATACCTGCATCGTCATGGTAACCGTGCAACGTTGTTCGATCAAGTGCAAAGTTGGCACTTATCATCTTGAGAACCAACGGCACGAACCAAAGCAGGGCAAAAAAAGATTTCCAAATTGTAGCCACAGCGATTCCAACGCTGATCCCACTCAGTTCGGACACAAGAAGAGCTGCAAAAATTCTTCCTGACACCGAACCTCTGCCCGTATTCATTTCAAGCACCACGGGATCATAAGGGCGCTCGCTATTAATACTGAGCTTTATATGGTAAACGCCTGCCGTTGCGCGCTTTTGCCTTTTGGATGTGGCATCGCCTTCGGCGGTCGGTTCGCTTTCTAATGCAGGCTGTGTATTTCGTATTTGTGAGACGACTCTCACGCAGAAACCGTTCCGTACGAATTCCGTTTCGTTCTGCACGATTTTCCCGAGGCACCAGACTTGGTACTTCAGCCCAGTGTCTCTATAAAACGATGTGCCTAGCATGTGTCCGCCAGATATTCCTTTGCCGAAGAACCCATGGTCAAGAAACTCATCAAGCACCTGCATCGCTGCCCGATGTAGAGGGCCTCCCATGGGCATGAAGATGGCAATTTGGACAAAGTGGCGAAGCGAAAAAGCACCCCAGTATCTCTGTGGCCACAAAAGCCTGTCGAAACAATCTTTCCTCGACGCTTCTGCGCCAATGTAGCCAATCAGCACCCCAATGGCAGTCACGACATTAGATTCCATCGACATTGCAAGTCGTATATGGAAGAAGGAGATTTAAAAAATAACTGAAGTTTTATAGAGAAAATGGTTGAATCTGATTAGGAGTCGAGAATCCAAGTGTCGAGTCAATTATTGTTGTCAAAAAGGCCACGACGACGGAAACCACAGCATTAATAGGCGAGTTTGTCACTCCAGGAGAAACGCGAGATTGAACTCTGCTTCAAAGTGTAAGAACACATGCATCCCTTGGCCTCCCTTGCCTATAGGCCGCCAGGCGTTATTTCTAGGCCATACAGGGCGCTACCATTCTAACTCCCACGCCGAAACAATGAACATATCCATGTAAATGACGTAGCATTGACTATCTAGCGGCTGATGGGTGGCATGCAGTTAGGCAGAATCTTCACAGCCCACGTCTGAATAGGAGACACGTAGTTATGAGGTGCGTACATCTATTCTTTTGGAAAGGAGGAGGGGGGAGGGGGTTGCCCGTAAACGCGCCTTACGGACAGACGCTCAAGAGCAATGGCCATGAGCCTATGTCTTTCTTATCCGCCACGAAATCATAAGACAGTCATACCATCAGCTCCTCGCACATAAAGATCGGCAGATAGACAGACGTGGGGCTGAGTTGAGACATGATGATTAGCCACATAGAATGTCTCAAATAAGTCGCATACGCGTATCACAGAAACGGCGTGTTAAAACTTTGCTCTAATATCAGCATTCCGTGACACCGAATGGCTGCCGCGGCGGTATAGCTTGCTTACTGTGGTGCTGCGTATCCCAGCAACGTGAGGCTGACTACGCGTGCATTGCCAATGATTTTTTGCGGCGTAGCAAGCACCAAGTAACTAGCTGAAGTATAGATGCCCAACTCGTGTACATGCCATCCAAGCTCTGCGATAGCCCAGGAATATAATGTATATGACTGCAAGGCGCCAGTAACGTGCATATGGGGGCTGTGTTCAATAAGCTTGGCGGCCAAGTCACTCGGGGGGGGGGGGGGGGTCTTTATAGAGGAATATAGTAGAGCTTATTAGT
>JAFEME010000391.1:0-28633 GCA_018831755.1 Niveomyces coronatus
CGACAAGAACGAGAGGCTGAAAAAAAAAAAGAATATAAGATTTAACACAAATCAGCAGACGGAGGGGCCGGGCAATTGAGGGTTTTACGGGATATGCGACGTGTCGAGTTGCACGAGTACAAAGAGTCTTGGCTATCGAATACTGTACCCGGCTTGGAATAGCCACAGGTGGGAAAAGAGGCGTAGTAACTGAGGTTTTGAATTATGCCTCTCCCATCTCTTACTTGACGGAGAGAAACCCGGTCTTGCTCTTTGGATCCATTTCCACAGCACATTTCATGGTCAGCAAATACCGGCCTAATAATGACTGAAGGACTTGCTCGTCGTCGGTTCAACTCGTCCCGATTTTTATCTCCAATTACCGCAGAGGCCCTGGGGTAGGAGTGTGGATGGATGCGGTGCTTCTTGGCATTGACGGGAGTGGGCTGCTTGCAATACATATAAAAAAAAAACTCATCCCACGTGCAGGCAGAAGAAGCCTTACTTACTACAGGATGAAGCGCAAGAGGTGGCACTCCAACGTTGTACCTATGAGGTAAGTCTTGTGAAACATGGTTGCGTTGTATGCTGTAATAAGTGAGACAGTTTAAAAGAGAGAGAGAGAGAGAGAGAGAGAGAGAGCGCCCTATCGGCCTTGTTTCCCACCCCGGTCTTCGCTCTCCGGTCTTCGCCCCCTCTCTCCCTTATGACTTTACGTGAGATGTCGTCAGGACTACTACTTCCCACCATTACACAGTAGCAATATGTCCTGCGTTGTGCTCGGATTTGTTTCTCCATGATAGTGAGAGAGGGGAGCATGATGGATGAATGTTCTCGCTGCGCCACCTATAGTTTTCAAGATCTCCAGATATGGACAAGTCCCCGCCCACCTGATGTGAGCCCGGACCTTTTTCCGTTCCTCGTCCTCCTGCGTTTGGTGCACGGATGAAAGGTTAAAGAAAAAGACAGACAAACTATCGCTCGACCCGCTTCTCTTCTAATAGACTGTTGGGGCTGCTTACAGTACATGTCTTTTTTTTTTATACTCAATACGCCCGTCAGACTGCAAAATGGATTTGTAAATCGTCTAGTTTTATTTATTTCTCTTTTCCCTTGTCCTCTTCTTCGTGACGCATATTTGCGTGACAGCCAGTTTTTTTCTTGCGCCGCGGATAGCCTCAAACCCCTAACCCCCCATGTGAGAGTCCTCAAGTTTCAGCTCAGACGCCACCCGGTCGTTGCACAGCATAAAGAAAGAACTCCCTCTTTTTGCTGAGTCGCCGGCTTCTTGCCAAGCATATGCGGCGGGGTGGACTTTGTCGGCCCAGCCAGCGTCCTCGGAACTGAGCCATTTGCCACTTGCTGGCCACCCCCGAGGCAGGAGGAAGTATGTTTCTTTCTTGCTCGGCATGCGTAAAATGAAAGTCGCGTACTTACTCTTGACGCCCGTTAAAAAAGAATGGGGATGAATCCGGTTGAACTTCACCCGTTGGCGCTGCCAGAATATCATCCGCATTTGGCTTCGTTGTCAAGCTATGGACACTGGGCCAAATGACCGGATTTTTTTTTTTTTTCATCTCAACTACTGGTCAATTGACATTGCCCGAAACTCCTTTCAACTCAATGTAACCACAGTGATATCATGACTTGGCAGGAACGTCAACATGATTCCCACACGTCCTCACACTCGCGTAGATCTATGTATTCCTCCCCAATCAAATCACCCAGTCCGGTTAGCACGTAGCGCCTCAGGCCATCGTCTCCTCCTCCATGACTAGACCTTGTTGGCTCGGCTCACGTGAAGACATCGTTCGCTCCGACTACTCATTACTTGTCACCATTGCAGACGTGGTTCGCCGCAGTCTCCAATCATCAAAATCTGCATATCAACTCAACCGCCGTCAGAACCACCCGTCATCCGACACACACACACACACACACACACACACACACACACACACACACACGTCCAACCAACTGTCTTGACATGTCTCCCACCGTCCGACGGTAAGCTCTTGCGAAAAACGAACAAAGGCTCCCGCGGCGCAGTCAGGCGATGCACGCCAAGTCTGAGCCTCAATACGAACTGGTCGGCTCCCGCGACGACCAGCAAGACGACGACGCCGAGACCGATCTGCGCCTCCGTCTCGCCTCCGTCGCCGCCCGCGAAAGGCACGTCCGGCGTCTCGTCTATCTCTGCGCCGCCCTGCTGCTGGCCGCCCTGGCGCTGTTTGTCTCGTACTTTGCGCTAGGGCCGTCGGAGCTGCAATGTCACAAGCGCACGTCACCATGGTGTAAGTCGATCCATACAGGCCGCATAATGCCCAGATGAATGTGGTAAACCTCCCCCAAAAAAAAGGAGAGAGGGAGAACGAAGAGGATAATGAAGAGGAGAACAAAAAGCATACTCACGCTCACTTCTCACCTACAGCACCCCTCTGGCCTGCTGTTGATTTCTGGGAAGGCAACTTTGTAAACTACTTTAACCATTCCACCATCTATCGCGGGCCCCCAACGTATGAGCGAGAGGTTGCGTGGAATGACCTTTGGCACCGTATGTACTGCTTCCTTGCCTTGTTCGCATCCATTCAAAGTGGTAACTCCTACATCGTCTAGGCCCTACCATCCCCGTAACCACCGAGGGCATCCGCGCTCTCGGAAAGCCCTATCCAGGCCCGTATGTAGAGACTGTCGACAGCGACCCCAAGAATCCGACATATGGCGCCATCACCGAGGTCTTTCATCAGCTGCATTGCTTGGTAAATCGAGAACCCCCCCTCCCCACTCGGTCATTGTTCAGTGCCTTTCTTGGTACCAGCCCGCGTGCTCGGCTGACCAGCGCCCCCGAATTCTTAGAACTCTATCCGTCAGTACACATGGCCGCTGGAGCAGTACAACAAGTCATGGGGCTTCCTCTACCCCTGGGTCCGCGACAATCCCATCGCCGCCCGCATGCACGTCGACCACTGCATCGAGACGCTCCGCCTGAGCTTCATGTGCTACGGAGACGTCACCCCGGTCCTGCTCAACCGTGACCCGAACCTCAAGCTCGGCGGTTCCGCCGACTTCAACACGCATCACAAGTGTAGGAATTTTGAGAATATCGCCAATTACGTCCAGACCCACGGTGTCAAGGTTCCCCCCTTCGAAGGCGAGGCGCACGCCGGACAGATTGGCCACCACATGTACGGGTAGACAGTAGATCAAGGTGGGGGGGGGGAAGAACCGCCTATCATGCGACGAGATACACTGCCGTACCACCCTAACCTCATGTACGGCATTGTCGATAGATGACGGCTTTGGTGAGCCAGCATGGCTCTCTCATTGTTCCTGGCCTCGGAAGGGAGGGGGGGAGCGGAGGGAGCGAACCGCTGTATAGAATGCTGGGGCCATGGACGAGCGAGACATGATCATGTGACTCCCAAAGACATAACTTGCGTCGATATGCACGATAATGCTACCAACCAAGATCTAGACCCTCAGCCTCCCCAGCATCGTCAACTTTTTTTTTTTTTCAAGACATATTCGCTACTTGCTTATTCAGCCGTGCACCCGTTTGGATAATGGTCGGCCGACTAGCACGTGTCGGAAAGCGGAGGAGGGCAGCGCACTGTACTGTTCAAGATCATACATGCCCAGATCTATGGTGTTGAGTCGATTAATCGCCACCGTCCCCGCCTCGGCTCTCCGGCCATCTGCGATATCTATTTTCAGCTCAAAGGTAGAGGTTGCATCATGGACGGCTCCAAACCGGCCAAGCGCCAGAAGACCTCGCCATTGGCAGCCGGGACGGCAACATCAGCTCGCTCGCGCGGCGCTCCCACCCTCAGACGCCAACCCTCGGTGCCTGTGGCCTGCGAACCCTGCAGGCGCTCAAAGTTAAAAGTCTGTCCTCAGAATCAGCAGTAATTAAAACTTCAATCCTTCTTTTCCACGGCGACGGGCTTTCTCTCCCCCCGCCCCCCTTCCCCCCCCCCGTGCCCCTCCCTCACGGGGGGTAGGGGGACCAGACGTCCGGGATATGCTGCAGAGAACTACCGAGTTTGCTAACCTTGCCACACAGTGCAGCGGTCATCGCCCGAGCTGCCACGCCTGCCTGAGTAGAGGCATGTCGTGCGTGTACAGCGCCCAGCCGGGCGAGACGAGAGAGGCGGCGCTGAAGAGGCGCAACGTCGAGGCCGAGGAGAAGCTGCGGAAGCTCAGCGCCTCCCACGACTCGCTGCAGCGCCTGGTGTCAGCCCTGCAGACCATGAGCGAGGACCAGGCCGTCACCACCCTGCGCGCCCTCCGCGCAACGCAGAATCCCCACGCCGTCGCCGAGAAGCTGGACGGAGGCGACCTGCTGCTGCAGCTTCACGTCAGCCCGGAGTCGAAGCTGCGATACGAATTTCCCTATCGGCGGCAGATGCCCAGGTGGTTGCTGACGCCTCAGAACACCTATCTCAACTCGCCGCTTTTCGAGCCCATGCTTCCGTCGCAAGGCAGCATCGCGACTCTTTGCCGGCTCGAGAACAAGCCGCAGTATCTCAAGCCCTATAGCGTGGCTTCTGTTGCAGATGCGCGGCTCAAGGAGGTGGACCTCACCCGGTGGACCACCGTCTGCGGCGACAATGCGTTCTTACAGCGCCTCCTTCACCTATACCTGCTGATGGAGCACCAGTGTCTTTCGTGCTTCCACAAGGACTATTTTCTCGATGACATGCTGTCGGGAAGCACCGAGTTTTGCTCCCCGCTGCTCGTCAATGCAGTCTTGGCCCACGCCTGCGTGAGTAGCTTCTTGCGGGCCGACGGATGAAACCGCCCAAGAAAAAAAAGCTGACCAGACGTGAACCATCAGAGTAGCTGTCATGAACTCCATGACCGCGTACAGTTCTGGAATACCAACACGCTCTTGTACAAGTTCTTGGCCGAAGCGCGGCGGCTCTGGGAGCTCGAGCAGTTCGAGCCCAGTTCCATCACCACCATACAGGCAGCCATGGTCATGAACATCATTTACAATGTGCACTCCCTCGACAAGATCGGCACTTGGTACGGGGCGCAGGCCGTATCCATGGCGCAGGCGATGGAGATATTCGACGTGCCCAGTCAGCCACGAGGCTCGCGGCAAAAGGTCGTCTACGAGCACACCGCCTGGTGCTTGTACTCTTGGACATGGTAAAGTCGTCCGCCAACCTTAACTCTTGTTTATTCTCTCACAAGTTGAACGTGTCCTTCTAGCTTCCAGGGCTATCACCTAATGATGCCGTCGCTGCTACAAGAACCTCCCGCAGCGGCCCTCCCAGACCCCGACGCGAACCCCGAGTGGTACGGCGAGCAATCCCTCCTCTACCCTCCCAGCGACACGCTGCATCCCACCCACTACCCATATCTCATGCACTTCAAATGCAAGCTCTGGTCTGCCCTGCGTCCGGCCTCCGACGCGCTCTTCGGCCCACAAGAGGACGACCCCGCCCAGAAGCGAAGCGCCATCATCACCGCCATCTCCGACCTCAGCGGCCTCTACATGACGCTACCCCAACCGCTCTCGCCCGCCTACATTGTTTTTCCTTCCCAACTGGAACTACAGCAAGTTCCCCCCACCCCCTATCCCTCAGCATCTTGCCAAAAGCTAACCCCTCCCCCCTTGCTTAGCATGTCGTACCACATCATCATGACCAGCCTGCACGAGGCGCTCGCCTCCATCGAAGCCGACAACTCGCGCCACGCCACGCGCGACTCGGCCGTCCGCGGCGCGCGCCACCACCGCATCTGCTTCGAGACCGTCCTGCGGCTGCACTACCTGCGCAACGGGTACCGCAGCAGCAGCCCGCTCCTCGTGCACGCCACCACGGTGCTCTCGTTCCTCGCGCTCGACGACGTGAAGCGCGCCCTCTCCGGCGACGTCGCCGCCGCCCCGTCGAGGGACGACGTCGTGAGCACGCTCATGCTCGCCGTCAAGGGCGTCCACGACATGAGCGAGAGCTACTTCATCTGCGCGTCCATCCTCGACGTCGTGCGCCGCCAGATGAGCCCCGCGGAGCGCGCCCTGCTCGCCACCTTCTGCGCCGTCCGCGCC
The DNA here is from genome assembly GCA_018831755.1 of Niveomyces coronatus. Classification (NCBI taxonomy): domain Eukaryota; kingdom Fungi; phylum Ascomycota; class Sordariomycetes; order Hypocreales; family Cordycipitaceae; genus Niveomyces; species Niveomyces coronatus. The sequence goes on from JAFEME010000391.1 coordinate 6,035, forward strand.
GAGGACGCCGACGTCAAGGCCGCCAGGATGAGGCACGTCAAGACCGCGCAATACCCGATCAACATCGTGCGCCTGACGGACCGCGCGGTCTCGCGACGGCTGGGGAACATGGTCAAGGAGTGTGAGGACCTTGCGCTGAAGGACTAGCATTGTAAAGGAGTGGAAAAAAGAAAGGCTTGCTGCTCATGATTTTGAAAGCGAGATTCGGTAGTACTCGCTACGCGAGCATCGTCAAAGACGCGGAAAAAAAATATTCTGATGCTTCGTGCTGATTTATCTTCATTTGATCTTTGGAGCATGGCTTGATTGGAGCTAATTCGCACTTTTTTCATATTGCTCATCTCCTCATCTAAATCCTAATATTCCAAGCATTCTTATCAACGCCCACCATTTATGATATGTACAGTAGCCCACCTTTTGTCCATGCCGTGTGATCGATCAAACAAGCAACAGTGGTATCAAAGCATCCAAACTCCTACCAGTAGCACCGTTCGTCTACATCCCCTTCAGTCCCTTCTGCAGCGCCTTGAGATGGCTCCAGTCATAGCTGTCCTGCGCCAGACTCCATCCCATCACGCCACCCAGCCCCTTGGCTTTGACAATCTGCTTGATCTTGCGCGCCACCAGCTCCGGCGTGTCCCACGTCCAGTACACGCGGGCCGACGCGTCCCAGTACCACTGCCCTCCCCTCTCCGTGTCCGTCTTACCGCTCTTCATGGCATTTGCAAACGCGCCGCCGTAGCTTGCCGTCTCGAAGGTGACCGCGCCGGACAACCCCGTGTCGGCGCCGGTGGGGTCCTCGAGCACGGCGGTCGCGCAGTCTGTGGGCTTATCAGCGCAAACGACGCCCTCCTTGGTCGTGAACCATTTGGCGTAGAAGGCGAAGCCGAGGTTCATCTTGGACGCGGTCATGCCCCGTGAGAGATAGGCATCGACGGTGGCAAGCGAGCCCGCGACAGAGGTGTGGTGGCTGGTGGCATTGTCGCGCCGGTTCATGAGGTCGTAGGTCATGACCTATGATTACTATTAGCTATGCACACGCAGACACGGTATTCCAAAGAGGCTTGATTGATGCTTACATTAACGAAATCGACGGCAGCGTCAATCTTGGGGACTTGCTCGGGGGTAAAAGCCATCATGTCGCCCTCTCGTCCGGGAACCGCAATGGATAACTCCTTTTTGCCGATAGCCGTCTTGATTTCCTGGAGGAGGAGAGGGTACGTCTGAATCTCAGAGACCTTGCCCGAGTTGGGATTTTTCTTGTAGTCCTCGCCATTGCCACCAGGATACTCCCAGTCGACGTCTGCGATCCATTAGTCAAACATCCTTTCTATCGACACCAAGCATATCAAGGGACTATGTTGGGAGCTCCCATTGAGCAGACTCGGCTTACCAACACAGTCGTAGCCAAGAGCATTGACCGCGTCAGCGACATTCTTGGCGAAGCGCTTGCGGGTCTCATCAGAGACAGCGCCAGCGGTGAATCCAGCAGTGTCGCCCCAGCCGCCGATTGCCATGCAGACCTTGGTCCCCTGGTCAAAGAGGGCGCGCACCTGGTCAAGCGGCATGAAAGGTGTGTAAGCGCTGCCTGAGTTGAAGGTGGTTGACGGCGCAAAGGCGGTGATGACATAGTTGATTCCTGCCGTGACGTCCTTGGGAGGTAGGGTAGTCTTGTGCCATCTGTCTAGTGTTAGAAGAATGCGATGAATATGGGATGGCTGGAACATACTGGTCAAAGTACATGACATTGCGCGGAGGCGCAGCCAGCGCAACGCTGACAACTCCGGCAAGTGCAAGAATTGAGGCCTTCATTATGATAGTACGAGTGTATGACACTGTACTTTCCAGACTGTGACCAAACTCGTAAATGGATAATGAAAGAGATCGAGGAGACCGTGGTTTTTTATAAGTCGTCGAGGCTTGTCAGGTCCATGTGATGTAAGATGTCTCACCGAGCATACCTGGTCGCGTGCTTGTGCTGTTTCTCGTAGCGATCTACATTTCTGCCAGCAACCAAGAGTCGTGCAACGTCGCAAATGAGACCGCACTTGTCCTTTTACCGGTTTTTTTCGTGACAGACGACTTCAAGCCTTCTGGGCCACCATCCAATTCAGGGGCTGGGCCGATGCTGCTGTTGCGCGGGCGTAAGCGCCAGTGTGTGAGGGCCGCCGATCACCGGGCTCGATCCACGAGGCCTGTCCTGATACAGAAAGAGACGACGGCCTGTCTCTCCATAGCCTAGCAAACGAAAGAGAGACAAAGTGAGTGACCGTACCAAAGAATGGGGTGAGTGACTGTGAGAGCCTTTGTCGCCGAGGGCATTTTTGGAGCTCCGCCGGCGAGAAAAATTCGGCCAGAAACACGATTCATAACGAAATAGAGCCGAGAGAGAGAATATTACCGTAACTGGAAGATAGGGTAGGGAAGCAGGGACGTTTGGTGGGATACGTGATGAATGTTGTTGTCATGGCAAACATGACTGCCGGTCAGCCAAGGTATATGTATCTTGAGCAACCCTTTGATGAGACGTGAATTTCATCACGACTGACAATGTCTCGATCGCTAATGGATCGTCCTTGTCCGTTTAGGCTCGTGATGCAGGATACAGGTCATATATGGTGAAAAAGTAAAGGCTGCTAACCGTTGCAGAGTCACAACGTAGCGCTCGCCTGGCATCTCAGCTATTATTTTTGGTCAGTCCTACTAGAGATAGTAGCACGTAGGTAGTAGTAGGCAGCTGGTCTAGTGCCCGCCTCTGCTGCAGCGGTCTGTCGCGGGGCTCATCAGGGGACCTTCCTTCGGTGACTGCCGGTGAAATAGTTTTTCCCCACGCGAAAACTCTTGGCACGCACAAAATCGACTCTACCTCGCAATCATCACCAATAGTGACGCCCGAGGCGACAAGAAGGCTATTTGACGGTACCCCCTCATTTTTCCAGTATGTTGCGAAACCCGCCCAGTGTCTGCCCAACCCTCCGATGTCTTTTTCTGAGATGTGGATGATGGGCTCTCGAGTTCTTGCGAAGCCGAATTTTTCCCACTCACGCCCGAATTTCTAGTTTCCGAAACCCCCACCCTCCCTCTTCTCTCCATACACAACTGTCAATATGGCGGATATCCAAGAGCGTTTGAAGAAGCTTGGTGCCCAGAGCGCCCGAAGCGGTATGAGGATTATCTTCTCTCCCAAAGGCAGAATTGCTGCCCAAATTTCAGAAAGTGGCATGTGCTAATACGAGACCAGGGTAAGAGACAACTACGACTGTCGACCGCCTCTTCCGAAGCCGGCGACATGCGCTCCATCACTATGCAAATTCATCGATGATTCTGACATGATTCTTCTCCTAGTGGAAAGGGTACACCTCGTCGTGCGGCCAAGCGTGCCCCCGCTCGCTCCGGCGCCGATGACAAGAAGCTTCTTCAGACTTTGAAGAAGCTCAACACCCAGCCCATCCAGGGTATTGAGGAGGTCAACATGTTCAAGGAGGACGGCAATGTCATCCACTTCAACGGCCCCAAGGGTACGTAGTCGGCGCTGCCCGAAAAATCCATGCACATCATTCGTTCAGCAATATTAACCCCCTCGCAGTCAACGCCTCCGTTCCGTCCAACACCTTTGCCATCTACGGTCAAGGTGAGGACAAAGAGCTTACCGAGCTCGTCCCCGGTATTCTCAACCAGCTCGGACCCGACTCTCTCGCCTCCCTCCGCAAGCTCGCCGAGAGCTACCAGGCCATGTCAAAGAACGATGACAAGACCGCCGACGACGACGATGATGAGATCCCCGACCTCGTGGAAGGTGAGAACTTCGAGAGCAAGGTCGAGTAAACATGACGATACCGCAAACGCGTACACGAAGAACGATGAGTGGAGGTTTTCGAAGCGTGTGCCTCGCAGCTGCCGTTCAACAAAGGAGCGCTTAAAGGTTGACGCCTGGCTTCCTGCGATAACGACACCCTGCAGTTACATGAAGACCAAAAGGCGGCGGAAAACTGCGTCCAACTTTGTCTATTCTTTGCGCATGGGAAATCTAGGGTTTTGGGGATTTTGAAAAAAAAAAAAAAGAACACAGTGAAAAACGAAAAGTCCTGCCTCTACCGTGGTTACGATTAATGAGATTGGCGTGACCCGGCGCAGGGAAAAGAACAACACAATATCAGCGATGTGGCTCAGCTTTTTCAGTTGTTATTTTTGTACAGAACGTGAGCTACATTCTGAGAATATACCAATCTCTGTTGATGTTATGTCTTTGCTCCATCATCTACATCCTCTAGCCTAAACAGCTCGTCGCCAGTGTTGCGTGTCCAGCCCGGGAGCGCAACCTCCCTAACATGCCGCTTGCGATTCTCCCGCTCCACGAGCAGCGGACCCAGCTTCGCTCGCTGATACGTATCCGCAGACAGCTGCTCCCACACGGCCGGCCACTCATCCCTGATCTTGCCCGCGAGCTCCCGACACGATGCCCACACACGGCGGCGTGACGCGCGGCTCGCCCCCCGAGGCAGGAACGGCTTGTAACCCTGCACCACGCCGCCCATCAGCGACTCCTCCATCCCCGCCGCGCACCACGCCGCCGCCAGGCCGCTGGCGACATTCCCTCCCGGCGCCGCGCCGCGCGCGTACGCGAACCACACCGCCGTCGTCTGCACCGAGAACGGCCGCATGATGCCGGCGGCGACGGCCCGCATGCGCCCGTCGGCGGAGAATGCGCGGTGGCAGGCAGTTGCGGAATGCGATCCGCAGGGGAGCACGAGCGTGGCGATGTATGCGCCGGCCGGGTCGACGAGCAGCGAGGGCAGCGCGGCGAGGAGCGAAGTGCACTGCTTGAGGGCCAGCTTGTCGGAGCACGACTTGGACAGCGTCGGGGGCGCGTCGCCGCGGGCGGGCTTGCGGCGCACGACGCCGAGTTGCGAAAAGTAGGCTCTTCCGGGGAGCGGGTTTGTGCCACGGCTGTCGTCGTGGTTTGGTACGTCCCAGGGCGAGGAGTCTTGCTGCGCCGCCATCAACGTCTCCATACTCGCGTCTCCGCCTAGAGTAGATTTTCAGTGAGAAGCACGACGCGGGGAATGGTGGGAAAGCGTCGTACATGGTGCTTCGGAGGCGTACATGTGTAGCTTGATACCGTGCTTGATACGAAAAGGTCGAGCGGCGAGATTCTGTTCTGAGCTTGGAGCTCGCTCAACCAAGTTCGATGAGCCATGATCCACTAGTCTCATGCACTCATCCAGTATACAGATGTTGAAACTGCGGATGGCAAGAACCTCGGCATGCCAGTCGTGTAAGCCGACGCCGTTCGCATCCGGGATCTTGCTCGCCGGGAGGCATTTCATGCCCGTGCTGGCAGACTATTCAGCTCTACTTCTCGAAGCAAGGGGGCATACGCTCTCACGCTAACGATATACATGTAAACTCGCCATCTCTCTCCGCTACAATCCCACTGATCGGTACCCATTCGTGTAAGCCATTTTCGCGCACCTTTGGCTTGCGCTTAGCTGGAAGCTTATCGAACTGCGCAAGGACAGTACTCGCAATAGTATCACTATCAAGCTGAGTCATGTACTCTGTATGCACTGCACCTGCAGTCTTGCACGAATGCTGGATCTTGACCCGGGTGATGTACTGACCCTCTACGCAAAGTCAAGCCCGTATTCGACCTGCGGCTTCGAAAACGGCCCCGCTAGATTCACTAGGCGATCTGCTCAGGGTATGATTGGCCAGGTCTCGCTAGGATCCCCGTAGCAAAAGCGAGCATCTAATCACGTGCAGTCGGCGTCCACGGAAACTTCCCTCCTTAGCGTCCTCGCCTGCCCTAGATGCTGCTTAGTAATTTTGGCCGCACACGCTTTGCTCTCCAATTTTGAGAAATTGACATAATCGCCAGTGCCTCCTCGTCACCAGAATACCAATCGGTCCACCATAAAACAACATATTGTCGCTCTAAGACGCCAACAGCGACAAGATGCGTACCTACGACGACAGTTTCTCGGGACAGAGAATCTACCCTGGCAAGGTACGACCCTGTTCTGCTTCCTCCCCCCAATCAACCTGCCTGAATGCGAAGCGCGCTGCGAACCTCCCGAGCGATCGAGACATACGGCGATGGGACAGGCACCAAAAACGCGTTGGCATGTTGTCGAGTGATGGATTTTTGCGAACACGGGCAGCCTGCTTGCGGTTTTGACCGGCAAGCACGCAGAATGCACCAGTTGTCGCGAAATGAATATTCACAATCCGACGCTTTGGAGGGCCCGACGGTCCAGCTCGGTTGATAATTACGTCAATAAATACTATGCTAACGATTCATTTCTTCCACGCAACAGGGTAAGATCTTTGTCCGCGGCGACAGCAAGGTCTTCCGCTTCCAGAACGGCAAGTCCGAGTCTCTCTTCCTGCAACGAAAGAACCCCCGCCGCATCTCCTGGACCGTCCTCTTCCGCCGCCAGCACCGCAAGGGTATCTCCGAGGAGGTCGCCAAGAAGCGCACTCGCCGCGCCGTCAAGTCGCAGCGTGCCATCGTCGGTGCTTCGCTCGAGGTGATCAAGGAGCGCCGCAGCATGCGCCCCGAGGCCCGCACCGCTGCCCGCGCCGCCGCCATCAAGGAGTCCAAGGACAAGAAGCAGGCTGCCGCCGCCGCCAAGAAGGCCGACAAGGCGAAGAACGCTACCGCCACTAAAGGCCAGACCGTCCGCCAGGTCAGCAAGATGGGTGCCAAGGGTGCGCAGAGCAAGCCCGCCGCTCGCTCCCGATAAATTTATTTTTTTTTTGTTTCGAAATTCAATAAACCTTGATGAAAACATCTCTTGAAACAATCACCGAAAAAAAAAGTGAAACAAGAACAAAACATTGTCGTCTCAGACCTCTTTGGTTTTTTGTTAAACCATGACAACAGAGAATTGGTAGACGGTTACGGCGGTGGAAGTGGGGGTCTCATTTGTGATTTTGTGTCTTTCCGGGCCGGTTCTTCTACAAATGTCAGGTGCATGGAATGTCATAGGGTGCATTGGTAGTTTCTTTGAGCAATGATGAGCCCATGCGAACTTCATAAATCCAAAATGGATTCGTTGCGCGATACATGGCAGCAACGTGTGATGTACATTGACGCCTATATCATGACCCCTCTATGTTCTACCTCTGTTTTTAAATCATGTAAAGATGTCAATGGGCCCGGATTTATAGCTTTGGTAGAACGGCCTCGGCACCAGAGACGGTGACACCACCAGCGGGTTCTAGCTCCGCGTAGGTGACCTTGCCGTGGTCGACGACAATAGCGTAACGGCCAGTGCGGGTTGGCGAGGCGGTCCAGCCGATGCTCTTGCTAAATTTGCAGTCCTCGTCGGAGGCAAAGATCTGGATGGAGAATGAGTCAATTGTTCGAGTCCGCGGCGTAGACATTCCATTAGATGTAGAGGGAGCCGCTACTCACAATGAACTCGTCATTGATCTTGTTGGCCTTGCCCCAAGCAGACATGACCCAGGCATCGTTGGAGGCGATGATGACGACCTGGTCGACGCCCTTGGACTTGAGCTCAGAGACCTTGTTGATGAAGGTCGGGATGTGGTTGGCCTGGCAGGTGGGAGTGAAGGCACCCGGAACAGATACGAGAACGACTTTCTTATTTTTGAACTCTGAGGAGCAGGGCTCTCGCGTCAGCAACCCATGACGTATTTGTATCCCCCTCCTCTCCTTGGGCCGCTGTAAGGACTTACCGGAACTGGCAGAGAACTTGGTTGGGATGCCGCAGGCGGTAATGTCGGTCTTGTCAGGCGAGGGAGGCACCCATGAGAAGACGATGTCGTCGGGGAAGCTGTCACCGGCCTTGAGAGCAGACATTGTTGTGACCGTGCAAAAGCTGTGAATCTGAGATGCGACTGTTTGTTTTCGACGGGAGCGAGGAGGTCAGTTGGGCTATGAAGAATGTGATGCGAGAGGGCCTTTGTATCTGGAACAACTGCGAGAGTCTCACCGATGCTCTGTTTCTAATTTATCTTGACTGCCGAGAATTGATTTGGAATGTCTCGTGGATGATGAGACTGAACGTATTTGGAATTGTGATGAGGGGTAGCCCGACTCCCGTGCAAGGAGGGACGGCGGGGTCGGGTCGGCTCTGCTGCAATTGATTTTCTTCCAGGTCTTCGGGGGGGAACCCAAACCGGCCGGCGGGAAGGATGGGTAGGATCGGTTAGCAAGGTACAGGTGGATGCGGTAGTCTGGGCAGACAAGCTCGGTATATTCGTAACAGACGAGAGAATAGCATCATATCGCATAGTCTTTAGCTTGCTTGACCTTTATGACTAGAAAGCTTGATGATGGCTGTGACTACAAATACCGGAAAAAATTAGTGATAAATCTGCATTATCGGCACTGTGGTATCTACCATGTATATCTGGATTTGTATAGGCACCTTTGTTGTCATTGCTATTGCGTCAGCGTTTTTTTAGCATGGGTGTAGGGTAGGGCACTAGGTGAGTGCGTGGGAGTCATTGGTACACTTGAGAAACCTGCCTGATTTGTTGAAGGATGGACGTGTTGGTCTAGACATAGTTACGGGGCAGTCCTGGGGTAAATGTCATTATGATTGAGTAAGATAGGACGTGTTGAACAAATATACAATCGGACAGCAGGGACTCTAAGGAACAAAGCAAAGCCATGAATCTCAGAGTGGGGTCTAAGACCGACGACACGATTACGGATTATAACATGGAGAGATCAACGCCACCATTCGTGACACATTTAGAGATTCTAAGTGGCGGATCAACGTGCTTATTTCAGGATCATGCCATGCTTGTTCTGTACGGAGGAGCGCTTTCAAGTGTGATTGCGAAAGCTTACTATCTAATGTCTGTAGAGCGAGAGTCAAACAGGACTTGGCAGAAACGCGGAATGGCCCGCACAGATGCGTCACGCATGACCAATAGGCGGGTGGCACGCACATCGGCAACACGGGCCAGGCACAACAGGTTTTTTGTGAAACGCGAACCGAAAAGGAAGGGGGAGGGAGGGGGGGGGGGACTTTTGACAAAGGGGAAAAATGTCTCGGAGGGGATTTCTCGTGGGCAGTCATAAGGCGTATATGCAATGCTGGAGCTCGTGTGAGAGGGATGTGGGAGGAAACGATGTAGCACTATTCTTGGAACACGGGAAGGAAAAAAAAAAACCGAAAATATAAAAAAAGTAGAGACTATTGAAAAATAAGGAGCTGGCCGATGATTGTTTTCTTTTGTCAAGCACTGGGTGAGTCGCTTGGCGCTGCATGAAAAGCAAAACAGGTGCGACTACTGTAGCTTACGGCGGTGAAGGCATCAGGGTATCTTAGTAGGTTTAAAGCAGTCGCTCGGCTCTTGGCGCAGTACATATAGTACCTACTACGGAAGAAGAAGCCGAGAAAGAATGGATTATTAACCAAATCGTGACCCAAATAAGCATCTGAATACATTGCACATATGCCCCGAAGTACTGGGTACTGTATGTGCCTCGGGTTACTAATACTCCAAAATGTTTGTGTAAAGGTGCAGCTCATACTACCTACTAATAACAAGGTAGTAAAAGTGCTCGCCGAAAAGCGTCATGTCGTCTGACCAGCTGCCAGCAGCCGGCGGGCGCTTTTTTTTCTTCTGGGTTACTGCACCCCGCGCACTGTAGATCCATACTGTACAGTACATACAACACGACATCTCGCGACGGTCCGGTAATCAGAAACACCCTTTCCCCTACCTGATAATAGTCGAAATGCTTGCTCCTCACTAGCCATGCACGGTGGCAGCAGAGAAAAACATGGCGATTGACAGGCTGCTGATCACCCCGCGATCCTGTGCTAACGATCTTTAATGAGACAGCCGGTGATGTGGTGATGAATCGAGGCAACCCATGCCACAACCCTTTTCTCTTATTGACAAGATCGGACGTTGGATTTGGTGACCGGATCGATTCTCCCTTGATGAGTCTTCTTTTGACGTCGCTCCGCCAGTCGGGGCAATTGTCAATGTCGCCGGTGATACGCGACCTATTTTGAGCGACCGAAAGGAATCGCTTCTAGACCCTACTGGTTTTGCTTTTCCAGCGGTCGGCGTCGACATCGTGAAACTGGCCCTCTTTATTTTCCTTTTGTCCTTGTGTTCAGCGGACCTTGGTCCCCGAAACGGAGGTGGACTCAATATCTAAACGCCTCTTTGCCGCCACGAAACTCGTCACAAAAAGAAAAAGGAATCAGTCAAAAACCGACTGGTGGGCCGGGCGGCGCCAGACTTGAAGCCTCGCGCCAATCAACCACCGGCCGAGGTCAGCCCTGATCGATAGTTCGCCTGCAGGAGCGGTGCTCGGACTCTTGATTCGAGCACCGTATCCGGCGTGCCGTATCGCGGCCATCACTTCAGTGTCCTCGGTCGCACAGGAGCTCATCTACCCTGCGCGCAGGTACGCGCTCCTGCGTTGCCGTCAGGGAACACCGCGAAAACTTTGTTCAACCTTGGCTGCGTAAAGGGAGGCTAGCTTCCGCCAAGATGTGACATCTCCCTTGCCACGCCGGCCAATCAAGCTCACCACCCGGCCTGCCGTCCGTGGGTAAAACCAAGCTGCTATTTGCGTAGCCCGTGGTGGGTGCGCCAACGGACCCGTTTTCGCCTTGATCTGGGCCCAAATGGCGCTCAGCTCATCGTTGTGCGTGCTCCGTATACATCTCGACATGCGGTGCCTGAACTCCGGTGGGAGGGACTGCACACCAACTACGGTATGCGCAGTCGACGGCCCCCATTGATCTGTCCGCTTGGACCCTCACTCGTCCGGCTAATACTGTACCTATTTGACTCTTCTAGCTGGATTGTATAAGCCGCCCTCGAGCCAGTTGTGCTCGTTGCTCTCTAGCAGCAACACGGCTATATATCCCGCGTGCCCCTCCATCGTACAGGACAGCCACTTGTGTAGTCTCTCTTAGATTCATCTGTTCAATGTTACTGTCGATCCTCTCTTGCAGTGATTTGTTCTATCGATATCCGCACACATCCCAACATGGGTGTCCCTCTCACCTACACGCGACCGAAGCATGTCGATGCGCAGAGTCTCTCCGGTCAGCAGTCCGTCGCTGAGTCCAAGACAGGCGACTCCGTCCACTCTGGCACCTCTGGCTACTCTGCCAACGGCATCCCCGAGTCGCTGACCTTTGATAACATCATCAACGGCGGAACATGTCCTGTAAGTTGTAGCCACCTTGTTTATCTGGCTTTCGTACCTGGCTAATACGCTGCCGCTTAGCCAATGACTGTCCGCGACTTCATGAACTACCTCATCTACATTGAGCACTCGGCAGAGAACCTGCAATTCTTCCTCTGGTACAGGGACTACGTCAAGCGCTTCGGCACGGCCGACACGGCCGACATCCAGCTATCTCCCGAGTGGACGCAGGCAATGGAAGATGAGGTCGTCGCCCGCCTTCGTAAGGATAATGCTGAGAAGCTGCGTCCCGAGCCCGCCACCGCCACCGCCGCCGCCATCTTCAAGGGCACCGACTTCGAGAAGCACCCCCCGGACAACACCGTCGCCGTCAACAACAACAACCCGTTCAATACCCCACCACGTACCGCCAACGGCTCCGATAAAGAATCCGTCTTCACCACCCCAGCGGCAACTCTCACCACCAATCGCTCGCACGCCTCCGACGCCTTCTCAGCCGCCGGTGTCAAGCAGCCTTGTAAAGACCCTCCTTCTTCTTCTTTACCAAAGCCCCATTTTACTGACAAGTCCAAGTCACCATCCAGCCGTTCCGCGAGGAAATCAACCGCGTCATATCGACATACATCATGGACTCGGCCCCGCGCCAGCTCAACCTCTCTGCGTGGGAGCAAAAGGCCGCCGTCCAGGCCCTCTCGCACACCACGCACCCCTCCGCGCTGCGCCTCGTTGTCGCCTCCGTCGAGACCGCCCTTCGCCGCCAGGCCCACCCCAACTTCGTCCGCTGGTCCATCTGCAACGGCAACCCCGCTCGCGTCGTCTTCGCCCGCGCTCTCGGCGTCGGCACCATCCTCCTCGGCGTCATCGCGGGCGTCGTGCTGTGCCTCAGCGGCGCCGGCCGCGGGTACCGCGCGATCACCGCCGTCGCCTTCGTCGTGGGGATCAGCACACTCGTCGCCGCGTACAAGGGAATGTGCGTCGTGCTGCACGGCATGCACCACCGCCACGTGCGGCCCTGGGAGCTCTTCGCGCAGAACGGCGAGGACGGCGGCGTGCTGTCTAGGGCGAGCCTGGAATCGTTCGGCTCGTCCAATAGCTACGAGGACGAGCCGTGGGTGGTCAGGTACGAGAAGCGCAACGTCGTGCGCAAGGTGTTTGATCGTGAGGTATGGATCCAGGAGCCGGCACTGCGACAGATCCAGGATACCATCTTTGTGCAGGCGATTCTCGCGTCGCTGCTGTTTGGCGGCATCCTGACGGCTATTTTTGTGGCCGTTCCTGGGGGCCACTTCTTTTGAACACGGCATTCTTTCTCATTTCCAAATCTGCCTTTTATTTTTGTGTACAACGTCCGAGATACCAAAACGATTACTTGTAATATCTAAAAGAAGGAGCTTGTGCTTTGTTGGGCTACGAAAGATGCTGTTCTTTGTACAAAGAGGGAGAAAGTTGAGAAGAAAAGGAGAACTTGTACATATATACGTAATGCAATGCCTGCGGAACTCTATCCATGTTACCGTAGACCTCGTGCCCGTGGGAGTCTAGTTTCCCTGAAGCCGTTGTATGATAATCTAGCGGCGTATTGTGTCTATAGCCTGGCTTCATTGAATTGTTCTTGTAAGGTCTTGGTTTGCCCATGTCTCGAGGATGGAAGTGCTGCTCAACTACAAGGATTCTTCATCAGGATCAGGGTTGAGGCGCTTAGCGAGCACTTCGCTGAAAACATCGCTGCTGTTGAGATAAACCTCATGCAAGCTAGGCATGATGGAGCGAACGATATCGGTCGTATCCGTGACTGCTTTCCTATCGAGTTTTCGAGACAATACGAGTCAGCACATTTCCCTGCTTCACCCACTCCCAAACCCGTCCCAGACATCATAGAAGAATGCAGAGAGAGATGGTGGGAGAGGACGAAAAGAAAAAAAAAACTTACTCAAACCATCCGTCCGACCACTCCTCGCCCGGGCCAAGCGCCGGAGCCTCCAGACCGCCTAGCTCGAGCTCACTAAGACAAGGCAGAAGTATCGAGTGTAGCTGGTCGCGGGTGAAGCTTTGCAGCTGAAACACTTGCACCATCTCGAGCTGTTCCAGGAAGGGGCAGTGCGTGGACAGGGCGACAAAGGTGGCGGCGGAGAGGTTGCACTGCACGTTGAAGGCCAGCACGCGCAGCTGCGACATTCCAAAGACGAGCTCCTTAAAGTCGTCGTCGTCGAAGATGCCCGCGCCGAAGGACGAGAGGTTCGAGTTCGTGTCTTGGGTGGAGTGGGTAAGAATGAGGACTTCCAGATGAAACAGGGTCCTCAGAGTCAGGATCTCGAGCTTGCTGATGTCGTTGGCCGCCCGATAGTCCAAGGATAGGGAGCGGAGTTGCGGCAAGGACGCGGCGATGTGTTGCAAGGCGTCCTGGCTTGGCGTGCCGTGCAGGACCAGGGTCAAGCTAGTGAGTGTGGCTGGCATGAGCGAGACGAGATGGGCCACCGCGTGGGTTTCAACCACTGTGTCGAGCACTCGCAGGTTCTGGAAGGGCGTAGGTATGGTGGTGGCAATTTGGTCTAATATGGAGGGCTCGAGCACGGTGCCCAAGAACAGCTGCTGCAGACCCGGGCGGCGGCCGGCGACATGCAGCAGCAGCTCCTCGGAGAGGAGGGCCTCCATGTTGTACATGAGCTTGAGGGTCTCGAGCGAGGTGTAGGCCTTGATGAAGCGCAGGAAGGCGGGGGCGGTCAGCTTCTGGCCCGGATTATCTATAAGCAGGTCCTTGAGCTTCCAGCACCCCTCGCGCAGGTCCGTCAGGAGGGCCTCGTCGAGCTCGCCGCCGTAGAAGTTGAAGGAGCGCAGGGCCGGGCTGAAGTACTGGCGCATGCGGTAGGGCGCCTGCCCGGGGCGGGGGCGGTACGAGTCCAGGTTGACGGCGCGGAGGCTGCGGAAGCGCAGGTCGGCGAAGTGCTCGTGGTACCTGGACTCGTCGCCGACGAAGGTGAGGGCGGTGATCTGCTCGGCGTAGGCGTAGCGGCGCGGGCTCGGGGGCTCGGAGAGGACGACGTCGGCGAGCGCGCTGCAGGGCGCCCGGCTCCAGAGGGCGCCGATGCCGCAGTCGAACCAGCGCCTGCTGACGCGGATGGCGCCGGAGAGGGATGGCAGGTCGTGCCCGAGCTGGGAGAGGATGTTGATGAGGATCTCGGGGGGGAAGGCTGGCGACTCGGGCGGTGGTGACATTATCAAAAATTGCTGTCTGGGCGGGCGAGGAGGGCTCCTGTCGTGGATATATATGCGGATAGAGAGAGAGAGAGAGAGAGAGAGAGAGAGAGAGAGAGCTGCAACTGTCTTTTTTTTTTTTTTCGTATCAAAGATTTGTCTCTATTCTATTGCCCTTTTTTTAGTAAAATATCTTTGTGTGTTGCATGGGCACGAGAGAAAAAAAAGCAAAGTGGTTTGATGACGGTGTGCCTCTGTTTGTTTGTTGGCGGGTTTCGACGATGATGTCGATTTGTGGCGGGTGCATGTGGCTGGAGAAGTACGTGCGGCCGTCTCATTCATTCTTTCCCTCTTTTTTTCCCCCTTCTATTTCCCATCTCTAGGAAACATGTAGCGGTACAGAAGTGATACATTAGAGTACCGGCCAATGCGTCAGCCTGATGTCATGTACAATAAGTTCTGGGGCGGCTGGCATGCCAGCATCAAGTGCTGATGGACATCCAAAGGCAGCCCCCAGTGCGTGAACGAGCAACCGCACAGTGACGTGTACGCGGACGTCGCTATGCGCGCCTCGGGGGCTGTCCGAATGCCTCTCTCATGGTTTGCCAATGTCTGCGAACCCTGCGTGCGCCAGGGTCAAGCCTCGGAAAGGGCAAAAGAAATGGACTCCGAGGACTCCGTGGTTGGGTCATTGCCGCCGGTGACGGCAAAGTCGTCAGTCTGATAAATGGGACCTTGGCCCTGAGAAATAAACATTTTCGCGGCAGTCGCTTCTGGACCCGGCCGGCTGCCGCCATCAGGCTGCTTTTACAAGCACGTTGTTTCGGTACGGTGAGAACTCTTGGCGCGTATATCCTGGCAGCCCGCGAGGGCCTTGACGGGGCTTCTCATTTCCCTGAGAGAGCTCTGCTGTATAGATGACTCGAATCATATCATGCGAGTACATAGCCAGTGTCATAATTAGCGGCAGATGAAGGCACTGTGTATCGTTGCTTCTTAAAGGGCAGATGATACGCCCAAAGCTGTTCATGACCAGGCCATAGGACAAGTATTTCGTATTTCATCAGTACTTACTAGGAGCAATCTCACATGTCTTCGCGGGCCCTTGTGAACGCGCAAGCATAGGTGGATGTACGAAAACAAGCTCATACATCTACTATCTCGGCTCCGTAAGACAAGTTGCTGACCGACACAGATTCTACTTCTCCCAGCTGCTCTTCGACGCCGTACAAGCACAATGAACTTCAGGACTGCTGTGGTTCGATGTTAAATTCAACGCCGATCGACCAGGGCAACGGATCCACGAGAGCTACAGTATGCGGAACAAGGATGCCGGCAGCGCGCAGGGTACAGAGCCTGTCATCAGCATGGAAATCGGCACTTCCCCCCCATTTTCTCGGGTTGATCCATATAAGCCGCCACAAGAGCTATGAGATGTGGCTGGCGAGACGTGCAAGAGCCCCACGGGGAAAACGTAAGCTGAAACCTGAAAGGCTGTGAGACGCATGATGATCATTCTAGTTGTGGCATTTTGTTTCGAAGCCTCTACGAAAATCAAACGTGTGTACTCGAAGAGAGAATCCATTAGTATTGTCTCTGTTTTCCCGTATACGTCTTCGTAAGCCCTAGCCGACCTTTGGAGGGAAAAGGTGTCGACCAGGGTAATGCAACGGTGGAAAAATCATGTCGGAAAACGTAAGACTTGCAGAGACTGGACACTACGATGCTCACCTCTCTGTGGATATGAATTTTTAAGCTTCTTCTCTATAATCTCACCCGCACATCCGCACAAGGTAGAGCCCCCCCCAGCCCTGTCGCAAAAGTTATTGTACCATGTCAGCACGGGAAAAGGTAGCGGCGGTGCAAACAGCGACGAGCCGGGGCCCGGTATCCGGGCGGGCAAGTCTTTTCTCTCCATACCCAACGTCGCGGTGAAGCATGGTCACGACCTTTACTTACCTTTTTCGACCTGTCATGACGTATACACGAGGCTTGCGAAGTGGTGGGATAGAATGATCATCTGTGGCCGGGATGGAGGAAGCCATCAGCAAATATTGCAACGTACGGGGTCGTGTTGGGAGAATGCCGTCGGGTACCGGACTGTCTTTCTACTGCTGTTGATCACAATGATGATACTGTCTGTGATACCAACTGTTCCATTCGAAGAGATACGTATATTTCGTAGTTGGTGGCTATATAAAGTCCACCTTCCTCTGATGCATCTTGAAACTTTTTTTTTTCAAACATCATCACTCATCAGAGACATTAGAAAACAACATCTCATATCTCTACGACTCATCATGAAGTTCGCTGCAACCTTTGGCTCCCTCGTCGTGGCCCTCGCCACCGTCGTCGCCGCCAACCCCATGCCCGACGTCGAGGGCGTCTCCCTCGCCGACGCGGACAACGTTCTCCTCGATGCCCGCAAGAGCTGCTCCGGCGAGCGCCACGATGACGAGGAGTGCGGCGGCAAGAAGCTGCAGAAGCAAAATTCTTTCCACAACTGGTAGGCGCCCCACCCACCAAAAGGGCTGTTATAAGTTTGTACAGGAACTAACGGCTTCGGAACTGTAGCAAGAACAGTGGTGGCAAGTGCTGCGCAATCAACAGCGATGGTAGCGGCGGCATCGATGTCAGCAAGGGTCTTGGACGTGAGGACTGCGGATACTGCTTCAGCGGCAAGTGCGGTTAGGCTACTGCATCGGAAAAGAAACAAGTGTAGAGTAGATTGAGTGGTCATGAGAACATCCTGGCTGTAAGATGAAAGGATTGTCGACGGATGGATGAGACTCTGCTACAAATGTTGGTAATATACTTGTTATCTGGCTATCACAATTGGATTTTTTTGGTGTGCTTCCATCTTGGTGACGTGACTGGGAAATTATCCTTAAGTCTCGTCTCTCATAGTGAATATAACGGATGAATTAGGAATTGTACGTAATGTGGCATGGCTCGAACGATGCGGCAAGCGTTATATTGAATACATGGATGGGAAACCCCTGCAAGTGATATATCACAATGTACTGTTCTTATAAGCTGTGCATAGATTCCAAGCAGACTTTCTAGACTAGTAGCGTACATTATGCAATACAAAACCCGTGGCGTAGTTTCCTAGTGTATCTCGATGATGTGGTGATCGAAATGTGATTTATTGCTAGTCAGGGCCGGACATGCTTTGCTCTTCAAATTACAACCGTCAGCGCCCTCATCTCTTAGCAGCGCAGAGCCGATGAGCCGATGTATTTTTAGGGCACAATGCGCTAGAGATGTGTAGGTCGCATGCATACATTTTCTGTTTTCATGCAGTAGACAACCCGTGGCTTCATACTAGATGTTTCCGAGACATCATGGTCCAGCTTACTCAGTGCTCCGGTATCACAGCTGTTAACGACCGATTATCGGATCTGCGGTACCTTTGAGGGCGCCTTGCATATAGGAACGGGCGATTTTTCCCATGTCAGAGAGAACAGAAGATCGCAGAACATCTGCCGTGTAGACGAGGCTGCGAAGCGTAACAGTGACGGAGACCATAAGCACGCATATGACACGATGGTCTTACGACGACACCACGACCCCGGCCCGCTTTGACCTTGTGGCATCTGAGGTATTGCTATTAGTGAGCCCACATTGTGGAAGAGAGCCTTGAGCATCACGGTGACTGCTGGGTTGCACTGATAGCAACCATCCTCTAGCAATAAATGGGACAATGTTCCGATATCTGTAGAAACTGCGCAGCTACCACCAAGCTTTTCATCAAACTTTGTCTGACATGTCACTTAGACATGAAGGTTGGCCTGGGCCAGCTCGGATGATTATGCACTCTCCAGCGACTGGTGAGAGTAACCGGGCCGTCGCTCGCCTGACGAGAAGCCGACTCGCGGAGCACTGTAGAAGTTTAAATGTATTATACGGCTCTGAGATTATGATAGATCATAATAGGTCTGTCTCGACTACTAGTGTCGAGTGCACTGTATCCAAAGCTGCCGCAGATATGGTATCGATACCCAGATGACCACATTTAGCCACAAGGAAACCGTGTCTCGGATTTAATAGCAGCAAGTCTATGACGTAATCAGACGTTAAGTAAGGTTTACCACAGAATTACGGCTGCGGGGGTTGTAAGCCGCTGCTACCCAAGATTTTGCAGCTGCTGTCTTCACTTTTTGCACATTGACGCACAATTGTGAGAGACACAATACGCACTCACAAGCGGAATGTCTGTTGGGCGATTTTGGTCCGATACAGCCTCTGATATCGTTGCCAGACGTATCTGCACGCCAGCGCCACCGAGGCTTACATGTGCTCACTATGCATGCCGACCGACTCTGCGTCTCTCCTGGCTCGACAATCACAATATTGCATTTTTTGAGGTGCATCATGCACTTTATATTCTAAGAGAATAGTCTTTATGACTATGATAACTTGGACTTTCTATTTCGAACTGTAGAAAATGTGACGCGACAGCGAGAGACCCTTACGACCCGCGCGTAAACTATAGCAGCATTTGTGACAGTGTACGTCTTCAGTGCCAGAATTCAAGCAATCATGGATTATAAAAAGACGTAGGAAGGTATGTGAACTTTGTAGATACTCAAGGCCTAATTTGGAGATCTGTTTAGGGAAAACGTCTGGTCATAACCTATAGCAAGCGATAAAATGACATACATGTGTACTATAGAGCTGAGTAGTGTTCTCATGGGGGAAGAAACTGCCATGATGCACTATATGCCAAGGTCATAAGAATTTTCTGCATGAGTGAAATGTGGCGACTTATTTCCTAAAATCACTCATCTTGCTCAAATCACTTTGCGCTGGAGAGTGAGTCCAACAACGTTGCTCATCATAGTTTACAGAAGACATGACACAATTTGGATATGATAGCTCAATATCTGAGTTATTCTACGATGTATGCCTAGATGAAACCCGATGTCTCTCAAAGAACCATGTTTTGCTTATTGATCCTGCCCAGTGGGAGCGCTTATTTGCTATGGCAAACAGAGCTTTAAACCCAGTCCAATGTTTTCACCGACTGTCAATGCGATCCGAAACTTCCTCTTCCGAAATAGAATAGACACTATTAGTTGATGTGGTTTGCCATAGTGAGTTTCCTGTTCTAGCAAACAGATATCTATATGCCTGCCAGATTGCCAAGAGCCGGCGTATCTCTGAATCGCATACGCAGTTTGTGGACCAAAATCGCGCCGGAGCTCGCTAAGAGATATTCAGGGATGCGAAGTTACTGTCTGTCAGAGCGGTGATGGGGCGGCATCATTGCTCTGCTTGTCGGTCCGGGTGTTGATATATGGAATGACTGTAAACTTGCAAGATGCGTATGCGACATCATCGCCAGATCGGTACCTTCCATGATGAGCAAACAAACAACCTTGTTAAAGAATTTGACCTCCAATTGATGCGTCTTCTATTCTGTTTGCCGAATTTAACCACATTACTAGTTTTCACAAATGGTCTTTGTACGATTATTGCTCCTTTTGCTCGTCTCAAAGTTTGCCATCTCCCTTGGCTTACCGTGCCTAAATATTCCCCCTCTGACAATGAAGGCACCCACGTCTAGAATAATAGATCAGGTTTCTCGCTTCATCACTTCTATCCTGAAAAAAAAAAAGGTTCTGACAGCCCAGGGCGAGCCATTCGCCCTTGGCCGATGGCAGTTCTTTGTAGCTGCCCGCGAGCATATCATAACTTCAGGATGCCGTGATGAAAACTGATACGAGCTACGAAATAGTCTTCCGATGAGTCGATGCAAGATTCAAAGTGTCAGAATCTGAGACCCT
Source organism: Niveomyces coronatus (assembly GCA_018831755.1). Taxonomy (NCBI): domain Eukaryota; kingdom Fungi; phylum Ascomycota; class Sordariomycetes; order Hypocreales; family Cordycipitaceae; genus Niveomyces; species Niveomyces coronatus. Next base: position 26,180 of record JAFEME010000391.1, read on the forward strand.
TTCTCCCTTGTGGCGCGACTCGTTCTCATTGCTATCAACCTTTAACGCGTTCCAGTGATATAGCACTCGTCGGGCGGGAATATACCAATAAGAATAAGAAAACTGGAAGCTAGCTGATCAGTTATAGTAGTGTAACAAGATTTCTGTTTTACCTAATCATAGACCTGTCGTAGCTGAGCAAAGTAATGCTGTTGCGGTGGAGGAACGGCTTTAAAGCGGTGGACTGAATTCGGGAGGATAAGGAGGTTATGGCTCTACATATTCATTTGCTCATCACATCATCTCTTCTCGGAGACCGTGTATTTACATTCTCTAGTAAAGAATGGCGAGTACGAGGGTGCATTTCTCGCTCTATCTTTGTCTAGCTGCAAGTCAAGTTCAGCCTTGTCCGGAACTCTTGCGAGACGCGGACGACGAGTAGAGGATAACGGAAACAGTGTAGCGAAACGAGAAACATTTAGTGTAGATGATTTCGCTCTGTAAAAAAATTCTTATAAATGCGGATAGGCGATCCAAGTTTTACGCATATGACGTATCTCGAGCAAGACAAGTGAAACTTGGTTGGACGGTAGCGAGGAAGTTGTTTTGCAGCAACATCTCTATTTCCATAGCCAACTAGACTCAAAATCATACTTATGGCTAAATAACTATCTCGAAACTTATGCATTAACTTGTTGGACTGGATCATAGAATGAAATTATATAGCAGAGGGGCTGAGCTTCATATGGTGCCAACACCATAAGAAACGTGCATACTATGAAACTCGCCTCCAGAAGCGGGGAAACATTTACCAATCATGACGGGTAAGTCCTTATGAGAAACGTTATGAACTTCGACTAGATTCTTCTATGGTTCTTATGCATATACGAACCACTTCTCGGATAGCTTCGTCTACATTTTGGACACTCTCATCGTGTTTCAAAATGGGTGGCATGACGGAAAGCATGCCCATGGTGCTGATTTTACACGCGACAGCATAATCGTACGGGAAATGAGAAAAAAAGAGTATGTCCTGATATTCCCATCGCTGAGTCGAAGGTCTCTCTTGCCAGGATCAGATGGTGACAGTCCAGCATGGAATGATCCTGTACCCATCAGCGATCTCTTCGAGTCTGTTCATCAGCTCACCTATCATCCCCCCGACAACAAAGCCGTCTAGCCACCGTCTTGGTCTTTGTCGCCGATCTCACTGCCACTCGGCTCGGTTTGCCTCAGCGTCACTGCCCTCGGGCAATCCGCTATCTTTCCTGACCGTGACGGCCAGACGACTTGCTCCGGTGAAGTCAAAGCTGATAGGCGTGTCTGCCGTATTCTACGTGTGAACTTGCAGAGAATTTTGTCCTGAGACGGCTCAGCGGTGACAATGATTTCCGTTCCGGCCTCTGCCTCGACAGAATGTCAGACCTCTGCTCTGCAGATGAGTCAATAGCTCTACACGGCACATGAGGACATAGAATGCCGGCAAGTTTTCGTTTCTTCTCCTTTTGCTCCCTGTAGAAATGCGCAGGTCGATATAATGACTCACACAAGACGGCAAAACAGCCGTTCGAGTGATGGGGAGAAAATTCGTACAGAAGTCATTCGATGGCTCGAGTCATTCACCTCTCAGCCAGCTTGTGTCATTCGACCGTCAGCTTAGCAAGGGGAGGAGGATGTGATATCACAGTCACAACTTGTCATGTGTCACGTAGCTTAGCATAATGTTCTTGATTGAACGAGGAGAACGCTGGCGATGGAGCGACGAGGTTGAAGGAATTCTCGTCCCTCCCCCCAATTCCTTCTAAACATAATTATCGATCAAGGGTTACTCAGCCGTCGCGGATCATGTGGCCCGACGTAGCCCCTGAGGAGGCAGTATTCGGGGTATAGATTTGGAGAAAGAGTTCAATGGTACAGGAAGGCGTAGTTCAGCTATAAGCTCAGCCGTCATGGACGATGTTTCTCGGGGAGGGAAGAGAGGGTCAAAACAGAGACTAGCAGAAATGACGTTGGGGGAAGAGCGAGGCTACGGAATACAGTAGTCTTGCGATACTGACGGGGGAGGGGGGGTTGGCATAAAGTCAAGGGGGCCAATGGCAGACGACCACGCTGAGAGTTGGAGAAAGCATGGGTTCCCGGCCACATAAATGGAGTCAGATCCAATGAATGTGAAGCAGACACGTATTTATGCGGTGTAATTCGGATATGCGCATAAAGCGTCACGCCCACTCATACCCACACATCACAAAAGTTGTCTGGGCTGTCTCGTGAAGTCTGGGGGGCTACAAGGCGGAACTCGTCCAACCAGGATGGAGGGAATGCATATCGTAGATGTCATGGTCCCGACATCATTGGCGTCATGACCTCCTTTGCCAGCTGTACAGCTTTCTTGTGTGCCAGTCGGTCACACTTGATGCGTCCACGTTGCAGAGAACGCAAAAAATTCAGGGTTGAGAAAGGGGGGGGGGGGGGGGG
>JAFEME010000392.1:0-28614 GCA_018831755.1 Niveomyces coronatus
CTTGCAGGCTAAGCAAAAAGAACAAAAAAAAAAAAAAAAAAAAAAAAAAAACCACGCCCAGCCTTTTCTTTTACTTTCCCCTGCTTCCCCAACAATCTCATCTCCACAAAATTCCGATCCCCGCTGACCCAGTTCTTCACAGAAAGAGCACCTTGTCCGTCAACACAGTGGGACAGGGCGGCCCACCACAAGCCGAGGCACAGAGCCGCACCAAGACGACGCCCACCACCACCACCACCAGCGCCAGCCACAGAACCAACAGCACCAGCATCAGCAACGGCGCCGCATCATCGTCACTGGCACTGCCGCCGCCGCCGTCGTCGTCGTCGGTCAACGCCAGCGCCAACGGCTACGCGACCGCCACCGAGAGCTTCATCAACGGCGCCCCCCTCGTCACAAACCACGCCGCCGACCCCCGACGGCAGAGCACCGCGTCGGCCCTGTCTTCGGCGAGCGCCAACCTGGACGGCGGCCAGCTCAACGGTCTCATGCCCAACTGCGTCAACGACTCGCACATGCCCCATTTGATATGTGAGTTTGTTATTTTACGTCTCCTCCCACAAAATTTTTATCTTTAGTCTTGGCTTTGTTGCGCCTTTTCATGTGCTTTCTTCAGCTTGTGGGGTGGTGCATACAATCCATCTTTGGTCTCCCCCCCCCCCTCTTTCGCCCCAAATCTCATCTCCTTCCCCCCCCCCATCCTTTGGACCCACAATTCCCCAATCACGAGGAAACGAGCAGACTACCTCTTCTTTTCCTCCCCTTCCCTTCCCCCTCCCCCATCCCCATCTTCACATGTCAGAGGCCCATCTCATCTCGATGAATCACCTCAACATGCTGCGACGCTACTGCTACTCCACACCAAGCGGCAAGGCGGCGCACAGAACCCCGTCTAGCTCGTGGGCGTCTGTACCACCAGTATACGCGAGATGTCGTCTCGAAGAGCACAATTGCAAAAGGAAAACCGACGCTGACCTGACCGACTCGTAGACCAACGTTCTGGATTCCGTCCAGACCTTCTCGGCCAATCCTCAGTCGAGCCCACTCTCAACCAGGACAGCCCGAGCTCAAGCCTGCCCTGGGAGACTGTCAACCCTAGCCGTCTCTTCGGGGATACCGGCGTCTCGCTGGGGCCAAATCCCTTTGACAACTTCAACACCTGGCAGCAGCCCGCCTTTGCCCCTCAGGCCACGCCTCAACTGCCGCCATTTTTGCGCCCGCTGCCCAGCAAAATTGCTCCCGAAGATGTGAGCTATCTGCAGATGAAGGGCGCCCTGACGCTGCCCGACCTCACTCTCCAGAATGCTCTGCTCCAGGCCTACGTCGAGTTCATCCATCCCTTCATGCCTCTGATGGACCTGCACCCCTTTCTCAGCATCATCAACAGCCGCAACGGATTCAACGGCCAGATGAGTCTACTGCTCTACCATGCTGTGCTCTTTTCTGCCACTGCCTTCATCGACATGGAATACATTCGAGAAGCTGGCTACACCAACCGCAAGGCTGCTCGCAAAGCCTTCTTTCAGAAGACAAGGGTACGTATGCGCCACGACTCGAAAGTCGCTCCATGTCCTTGCCCTTGTTATGGGGTTGGGTTTATTTTTGTACTTACACATGTGTCTGCTAGCTTCTCTACGACTTCGACTACGAATCAGATCGCCTCGTCCTAGTCCAGTCCCTGCTACTCATGACGTACTGGTACGAAACGCCAGACGACCAGAAAGACACGTGGCACTGGATGGGCGTCGCCATCTCCCTGGCACACACCATCGGCCTGCATCGCAAGCCCAGCGCAGACTCGATGACAACGGGGAAACGCAAGCTCTGGAAGCGCATCTGGTGGTCTTGCTTCATGCGAGACAGGCTCATCGCGCTCGGCATGCGGCGCCCGACTCGCATCAAGGATGAGGACTTTGATGTCCCCATGCTCGACGAGAGCGATTTCGAGATACAGGCCCTGGCCAAGACAAACACTCTACTTCCGCCCAAGTGTACCGTCGTTCGCGATGTCGCCATGCAGCGCGAGCTGGCGACGCTGTGCATCTGCAAAGCCAAGCTCTGTCTCGGCATCAGCCACATGCTCAAGACTCAGTACTCCGTCCTGATCCGCGACAACATGAAACCTGAGAACACGACGAACAGCACCATGATGCTTTTCCCCAACAAGTTCGAGAACGGAGATGCCGTCGACACCATTGATGCCGAATTGCGCGCCTGGGCGGACAGTCTGCCCGAGGAATGCCAATACCACCCCTTGACACTAGACGACGTTGAGAATGGTCGCTCTACCGTTACTATACATCGTACGCTGTTGCACATGGTGCATCAGACCACAATCTCCGCGCTACACCGCCCGCAGTTCCTTCCGTCATCACCGACGCAGATGCCGACCACGTCACGCCAGGTGCAGGAAATGTCGCGCGCCAAAGTGCGCGACTCGGCGATGCACATTACCCGCATGGTCACAGAATTACATAACTTTGGCCTGGAACGATTCCTGCCCACGACTGGCGTCACTGTCATCCTGCCCGCCATGATCATTCATTTGCTCGAGATGAAGAGCCCCTCTCTGGAGGCTCGTGAGCGTGCCACTGTCGGTTTCCGCCAGTGCATGCGCGTGATGGAGAAGCTCCGCGAGATCTACTCGGCGGCCGACTATGCGACGGGCTTCCTCGACGCCGCACTGCGAAAGGCGGACATCAGCATCAATGCTGGCGGCGGCAGCAGTAGCAACAGCGGCCAACGCGGTGGCGCCACCGCGGCACGCAGCAATGTGCAGGCCGCCCAGAGCAACACGTTTGCCACCTTGGAACTGATGAACAGCGGACTGCCGTTCGGCATCACGGTTCAGACGCCGCCGCCCGAGAACCAGACCCTCGCTGGCAGCCTGCCGGAAGCCTTCCACGGCAAGACCGCCATGCTGCCGCCCAACACAATCAATGCTGCGGCGCTGGAGATGACCGACTCGCCGCCGCAGACGGACTTTGAAGCCTCGGGTCTGACGCCGAGCGGCAGTGGCGTGTCGGAGGAGTTCCCCCTAGCCGAGGTGGATCCGATGGATATGGACTTTATGGAGGGCCACGACGAGTTTGACTGGAATGCAGTGGCGGGCACAGATTTCGACGTGGACCAGTTTCTACAGTTCCCTACCGACGGGGCCAAGGGTGCATCAGGCGAAGAGGTCATGAAGGGTGTTTTTGGCAATGCGAATGCCACGGCGGCGAATTATGAAGATGTCAAGATGGGTATCGAAGCTTCGGCTTGATGAGAAGGAGACGCATGAACTGGTCAACAATCCACGTTTTCCTATTTTTCTGTTTATTAAGTTACATTTTACTGATGTATCTACGGCGTCTTGGGGTGTCGGGTACTTTCTTGGAGTTGACGGGTTCCAGTCGATTCGGTTGTTGGGAGTATGATATGGAACGCATGATTGATGAAGGATAAAAAGGGAACAGGATACAAGCTAAATCGGGGTTGGCAATAAGTTGCTAATACGGAAGTGAATGGGCAAAACAAATTATTAAAAGATTAAAATTCGATATATGTGCAACACGCGATATGCTGACGTGCATTAGGTTTGTCGTGGCCTGTGGGCTTTTCGCTCAGATAGCAAACAACCGTGGCACTGTGGGCGCCAGGGGCACGTCGCATTGATTGAAGAGCAAAAAAATAAAAAGAAAAGTAAAAAAAATCCAAACGGATACAGCCGAGCGGAATCCCGCATGTTCGAGAGGCAGGCCCGGGCCTTTTCTGTTAATTCATGCAATGGTCCGTGCATATCTATACAGTTGTGCACGTTGCACAGCTAGCATAACTTGTACATTGTTGATAGAGGTCGATTCATTATAGGAAACATTCTCCACGTTTCTGACAAGATAAAATTTTGTTGAATATCTGCTTGTTCTTTATGTTATATCGATTTATTTATGTTTTCTTATCGCTCTTGCCCTACAATTAAGTCACAACTTACTGGAGTTGTGAAACTCCTCCGCCCGTCTTATGAGCCTGTCGAGCTGGTGTTGGATGAGCTTGACGACGAGCGGCTCAGTGGGCGTGCGTGTCTCGCTCAAAGCCTGGTGAGCGAGCCGCCCCTCGTCTGGCAAATTCCGCGCGCGCAGGTATTTAAAGGATGAAAAACGTGGTTCTGGAAAAGTCTCTGGATCACTGTACTGGAATGCGGGAGGAGGCAAGGGAAATAGGGGAGGAGGGGTATAAAGACGCTTAACCAACGACATCTCATGATGCAAGCTCTATAATCGGCTACGCTATGTCGTGCATATGTTGAAATGACAGTTCATTAGCTGGACGATCTTGACCTCGATACGCACGGGGATCTCAATGCCCCCCCTTTGTGTTGACGTGCATCAGAACAAATGGCCTTTCCTTTTTTTCCTCTCTCTCCTGCTCCACGACACTAATGAAAGTTGAGGGCGCAATTGATATATAGCGACCCCGCCTGGCGTTTGGTTGTTGGGTCAGCAGAGAGGGGGGCTTTTACACATTTTAGGAAGAAAGAAAATAAAACTAGAAAGCAGCATTGTATACATAGATGCCATCGCTAGCAAGCCGGCCGACAGCATCATGAAAGATATTTAGATCACTTTGCAAAGACGACTTGTAGCTATATTTACTTATAAACACTACTGTTTTTTTTTTTTTTGCAAGTCGTCTTTTTACTAGATCATACTCATCATGATTATAAGTAGTTCATAATAAACAGGTCGATGACCGTGTTTTTTATCCACCGCTTGGCTAGGCAAAACGCGTGATGTGACTAGTTGGCTGCGGAGTAGAGCTGCAGAGCCGGGGGGACCCTGACCTGGCGTCAGCACTTCAAATCATCATCGTTTTCCTCCTCTGCTCATCTTTTTTTTTAAACCTCCGTCTCTTGGACAAGCCACCTTTTTCCTTTCTATATGCTTTATTACTCTTTTCTTGTCTCCTTTTCGATATCTTTAAGTATATATAATTATCCAACACACACTCTTTTTTTTTTTTCCTTGGTCAACACACATATATACGCCATTAAAAAAAAAACACCGCAGAAAGTCGGGCGCCAAAATCTGTCGTGACAAACCACGCGTCCCAACAACTCGGCTGAAGGAGCCCTGTTTGCCGTCACGGCGACGACGAACCCCCTCACGACTCTCTGCAAAAAAGAAAGAAAAAAAGAAATCAGGCAGCTGCATAGAGAAAAATCGACGGCTCTGACGCCATCCTCAACGTTGACCTCGAGTCTCCCCCCCCCGCTCCTGCCAGAACCCCCTTTTGCCCATCTAGCGCAATCATCTGTCTCGGACTTTTTTGTCTTACGTGTTAACATAGACGGCAGAGGCGACCTAGTCGCTTTCCTCTCTTTGCTTTTTTTCCCCGTCTCTCTCAAATTTTCCCGTCTTTTCTTTCTTGCCCGTCAAGCATACTCATCCACCATTGGCGCAGCACTCGATTTATTCTGGAGACCACCATCACGAGACGTTCTCTTATTTGCGATTTGATCCTGTCAGCACGGTCGCCGGTTGCACGACTCGAGTATCTGCCGTCCCGCCCTTGTTTCGCTGTTGGTGGTGTGGGCTGTTGGCGCAACGAGCTAAAGTGCGGGCATCGTAGCCCGGCGATTCGCTTCGCGGTTTGGAGGCGCTCAGCTGAGTGGTGTTTTTGTTGACATTCAGTTGGTGGGAAGGGAAAAAAGAAAACAGGTCAGAACCGGAGCCGATTGCTTTCGCTACTTTGAAACCTACAAGTATTACGGCTTCTATACAAAGGAGCGCGCATTGCGAACAAGTCCACTCGTATAGTACCTTCGCCTCGCCAACGAGCCTCCATCGACAAAGACCCAACACCGTCGACAATCTCCATGGTGATGCTACTGCCTTGCTTAGACGTTTGACCCGATCGCAACTTCCTCAATCACTCGGTCCCGACGCGCTCGATTTTGACAGCTAAACATGTTTTGACGACCTTTCCTACTATACGTTTCTCTACAGCTTTTCAGTCGTACAGAGATTGTAGGGTTATCAGCAACCGCCTCAACCTCGGTTCACATAGTCACAATGGCCACCATAAACGAACGCCCGTTCCTCCTCAAGCCCAAGCGACAGTCTCTTGGGTACTCGCCCTCAAAAATTTCCGATGACATTCTCCTACAGTGCATCACCCCATCTACGGCTGTCGAAGCTCTCATGGCACCTACCGGTGCCATTCGTGCTTGCATGGCACTCGCCTCCCCGGCCGAACGAGACTTTGCCATGCGCACGGCTCTCGTCTCGCAACGAATATGCGAGTGGCTCGAGGAGCTGCGCGCCTGGGACTGGCCAGACGAGGGCGGCTCGTCAGGCTTCGAGAGGGAGACGCCCCCGCTCAACCGCTCGTTGTTCGGCTCATCCACCGGCTCGGCAGGCTCACACAGACGGCCGGATGAGGTTTACATGGGCAGTCTACCAGAACACGAGGTTTCAGATCATGCCCGCCGCGTGGAGGAGATATCGCACGGCATGGACAATCTTGAAGTAGAAGATATCAAGACACATATCCTTACAAGTCACGTCATGCCACTATCCCGCTCGACAACACCTCTATCCGAAGGTGGTGGGCGTTACAGCATGTCCGCGCCGTCCTACAATAAGATGGATGACCTTTCTGCCGTGGTGACGGCCATCATCATCCAGGCGCTCCCAAACATTGCGCGCTTAACAAGGTTATTGCAGACTTGGACAATGCGCATCACGGTATTGCAACATGTAAACCCAGTCCTAGATGCGATTGAGGACGCGGAGAATGCCATGGATGGTGCTTGGAAGCACGTGTCGCTACTGACGCGCGAGAAAGCGCGTATGGAGAATGCGGACGACCAGAAACCATTAGAAGGCGTTCTCACTCACGAAACGTTTCATGCCGAGAAGCGTGCAGTTATGCGCAAACTCAGCAGGCCAGGTCGCACGCTTGACTATATGCTCGACTGTCTTGAGGGCTTAGACGACACGCTACCAGATGAGTGGCTCGAGCGGATGGAGGTCGTCGAGCAGAACTACGCCGAGTGGGCAGCAGTAGCGGAGCGCAAGATTAGGGAGATTGACTGGCTTCGCAGTATTCTGGTGCGACACGACAAGCCTGGTGATGAGCGTAAGCACGAGGCTACTCATTCGGAATCCGACACGACAGCGGAGCCGTCCTTCTTGCATGTACCAAACAACCTCGCAAGCAAGCTGGCAGTGGGGGGGTCAATGGCAGGGCAGTCGGGCCCGGACAAAGGGTCATCTTTGACGAAACTGGGAACCTTTGGGGCCAGTCTGCCACGAGATGGGAATGAGCTGCTGCTCCAAGCAGAGACGCCCATCAAACAGAGGCGCAGTGCTTCCGAAGAGGCCGCGCAGGCTGCCATGAGTCCTGTCCGGGAGGAAGTCGAGGAAGAGGAGGAGCTCTGCCTACCCGAACTCAGAAGTAGTGTCATGGCAGACGTCAGCGAGCTTGCAGACGACACCGTGCTTTATGGTAGCCACTTTGACGGCATGTCGAGCGACGGACCCGAGATCTCGGCGTCTCCGACAGGCTTCAGGGGTCCTATCCGCACAGCCGATTACTTTGATGACAGCCCGCCGAGCTCGCCGCCCATGTCGCCACCTATGCCGGAGCACCATATGCGCGACTCGGCAATCACCCTGGTCGACAGTCCTCTAGCCAACCCAGACATGTCCGAATTCGACGATTCAATAGGCATGAAAACTCCACTGAATGGCTCTTTCCTGGACGACTTTGATGATTCGTATTCGTTGCCCGACGTGGCGCCTCCCGCGCAAGCCATGCGCCGGGACAGCGTCGGAGACCAGAAGTTGCGGCGGCAGATAAGTCAGATTATTGAGAACATTCCCGCCAAGATTCGCTTGGAGTCCGAGCCTCCAGAGGTCAACCTGAATCCACCGGATCTGCAGCTCCCGTTTCTCAAAAAGAAGCCATCAAAAGATCGTTTTCGTCGCAGCGGATCCGCTTTGAGCTCGCGAACGGCCACGCCATCATTCACGCTCTCTCCTGCCAAGTCGTCGCGTCCGCCACGCCCGCAGCGCGGCCAGCAAGAGATCAAGGTGTACCACTTGTCACGATCCACAGGTGAGGCGCCCATCAAGCTCTTCATTCGCTGTGTCGGACAGGATGGAGAGCGCGTCATGGTGCGAGTCGGTGGCGGCTGGGCCGACCTGAGCGAATATCTCAAGGACTACGCGAGCCACCACGGTCGACGGTCAGGTAAAGCTGAAGAGACGACGGTCGAGGTCCGGGATGTCCCGAAGTCCGGCCGTACCATTGCCGCGGCAGGAAGTCTTGTAGGCTCCAGCCCAGGGAATCGCCCGGCTTCACAGATCGGCGACGCTTCGACAATATCGGCCGGTCCCACGACACCGCTGAAGCTGCGGAAGACGCGTCGGAGCGTCGACATAACGGGCAGCGACGCATTGCGACTTGGCCCCAAGACGCCAGCCGTCGCATCTAACCTTCACTACTCGTCGGCCGACAACACTCCCGGATCCGAGAATGCAGACTCGGCGACGAGGTCGCAACTCGGCTCGCGCTTGAGCTGGGTTGAGGACGACAGCTCGTTTCTCGGTCTTGCAGGTCCGTCAGGAAAGAGGGTAGAGATGAGCGTCGAGAACAAGGCATGGGTGGAGAGCGTAAAGGAAAAGGTGCGTCTCGCTAGCGGTGAGCGCAAGATTCCGCCGCTGGGCAATCCGCCCGGGCCACTCCTATCATCTACAACGAGTTCCTCGGGGCCTGCTCACTGTGGCAGCGGCGACAGGCCGACCAGGGCGACGACGCCGGCCGAGGACCGCAATCGGTTCGGCGAGCTGGGGAAAGTGGGAGGCACGAAGAGGCTGTTTAGGAAGATGGCGGCGACTGAGGGACGACGGTCGGGGGCGGCGTAGTGAATACGTGAGAGTGTGGAGTTTGATTTATTTGCAATTATACCATGCATTTGTATTTTTTTTTTTTTTTTTGGCGTATCCATATTGAAAGTTTTCCGAGTTTTCTACCCGACCAGGTTTCCGCCGAGTTTTAGACCTCTGCCAATAGATGCCGCGCACATGGCAGAAGATGTGAAAGGCATAACATCGAATGGGACTCAAACGACTTGAGACAGTACATACTCCCTGCTCAAAATTGTTGTAATTTTAAACACGTACTTGAAGGGCGATATGGCCTGTTCGGTGACGTGCGAGTAACACGGGAACGCACCAAGATTGTCAGAGCCTCCAGTTTGGCGCCATTAACACCGTGGTGGATATGCGCGGAGCCATCACACAGTTTGTGACGTGCAGAGCGCAATATAGCTCATAGGCTTAGCTGGCTCTCTAGTTGATCGCTACTGTTGCGAGTAATGCCATACCTTATGCTGGCTGTTGCAGCATTACAGAGGAAGGCTGTTGCACGATTGACAGTAGTATAGGGTAGGCGTGCTAAGGTGTAAGTTTGCGGACATCGCGGCCGGGGTGCAAAAGATCACACGTTCCATGCCTGGCCACCTTTTGCGTCATATAATCATCCGATCCGACCAACTGATAGGACATAGAATAGCAAATTTCTTGCTAGCTGACCTAGGGATTAATGAACCTGAGGTGTAATATGTCAAAAGTGACGGAGCGAGCCTCTGTGAACTACAGTGTTTGTTCACTTGGGCGTGCAGCTCATTGCTGCGTCTTATCCTAGGTATAGTGATAAGAAGGTGCTTCCGTCCTATGGTCTATCACTGTTACATCCTGTTATCTCTGAGTTTCTCTCTCTCTCTCTCTGTCACTATCTATCAGTTCTACTTTGCATGTCGGCAACTCGTCGTGCGGGGACATCATGGCGTGCTCGAAACGAACCTCGGGCCATGCGAGAAAAAAAAAAGAAGATTAAAAAAAATTGTGTAATCGCGATTGACTATAAGAAATTTTTTGAGATTTCTTCTCTTCATGCATACATCAATCACGGTTGCATTGGCAGGGGTGGGAGATGGGAGATTCGAGGAGGAGGAGGGTAAAATCGTGTTAGAGCTTGGACCGTTGGGATTAGATGTCAATGGCGGCTATTTTTTTTGTTTTTTGTGTCTTGGCGGTGAAAAAGGTTGGCAAGTCGGAGCAAGCTCTGGCTGATGCATGAAGAAACAAACTCTATTCGCGGTAAGCGAGAAAAAGGTTTATTGTGCTGCGAGCGAAACGACGGAGTACGGTGCGTGCGTTTGGGATGGACGTGCGCGGGTCTGGGATCGGGAGGGCTGAGGAGGAGGGTGTTGTAGGCCGGCATCACTTGGCAGAGGTACTATAATGGAAAGGAGGGGAGAAGACGATGGGAGTGCAGGCAGGCTGGCCGTTGCAGTTGATGCAGAAAGTATAGGATCTCTCGTGGTTTCCCCGACCCGGAAGGTCTTGTCCGTGGTGATTTGGCTGAGCGGCAAAGTACGGGTTGTATATGTGGCTGAAGGGGGGAAAGTGTGAAGGTTGATTGATGCGATGGCGCGCAAAGGACTGATGAAGTGTGTGATGATTGTGACGAGAGAGAATCGTAGTAGTGGAGAGATACGACCGTGAGGTTTATTATTTTTTTTTTTAATTTTTTTTTCTTGTTTTGTTGGCAACCTGGCTATCGCTGAGCCATCGTGAAAGTGATGGGTAGGTCGTGCTCTTGAGGTGACAGGGATCAACCATGGGCCAAAAGGTACTGTATCAGGGCCAACAAGGTTGGACTTGTGGCGCACGAGGATATTTTTTTTTAGGGCAGAATGGGAATGTGTACAGTATGCATGCGCATGTAGGAGGGGTAGGGGGGCGTGTGGCGTAGAAGAGAAGTCGTCAGGTCGAGAGGTACATGCAGATACAAACCACGAGAGAGCATGCGCTCAGTGCGTGCAGATGGTATATATTAGAAAAAAAAAAAGCCAGCAGGGATAAACGGATGGAGGGTTAAGTGGATGCCGTTATCTTGCTTATATTGCGTTTTATTTTATGGGTATTATATATCGATCGTGATGGTGAAAAAACGTCTGCCTCTGAGGTCTAGGTGCTGCCAGGGTACTGTACATACATGCATGCTCAGCTGTGTACTGTCCCATGTATCGGCCCCCCTGCCTAGGAACAACGTGGCCGTGCAAAAATAAATCCCCGTAGTGGTAGTGTAAGTAAGCCACAACGGCCAAGTGTATACGCGGATCTGGTCAGTGGTGATGATGTCTGGACAAGAACAGAGAAAAACCTTTCTTAATACTTTCTTATTTAGTATTCAGTGCGGGAGTGAAGGTCTAGGATGCACAGTCTTGGATAAAATTGAGCCAAGAAATAAAACGTAGAACAACTAGCTGCCGGCTCCAGCGGCAACTGAGACCTTGCGCCAATTATCGACAGCTACAATTTGAAAAAACGTGCTGAAAGAGAAGAAGCTAGAATTTGTGAAGAAAGAAGAAAAAAAAAAAAAAAAAAAAAATCCACGCTAAAGCTAGCCATGGGGGTTGTGTTTTGGGGGCCTAGATCCAGGGATTAGAATGGCCTCACGCATCCCCGTATCGCCGACTCGCCGCTTCTGGCTGCCGAGAGAGGCGGCGGCGGCCGGGCTTGACCGAATAGGAAATATGGTGGGCAGCGGCCGTCCCTCCCAGTCACCTCGACTAACACTGTCCAACAGGGACTATACATCTTTGATCTGACCGTGGTTTGCCATATTCGACACTTACATGACATTCACATCGCATACTGGCGAGCAATTCCCGTCGTCTCGTCCTCACTCACCCTCATCATACACGACCGCCACTACTCAACCCTCTCTTCTCCCCCCTCGGGCAGACACATCTCATATCTACACATATATTTCCTGCGCAAATGGGCGGCGCCAACCCCTTTGCCAGCCCCCCGCTGAGCTACACGGCCTCCTCGTCGGCATCCACGCCGCGCTTGCCGCCCTCGTCGCCCCGGCGCTCCTCGGACGGGGGCTACCACCACGGCGGAGCGCGCCACCCCTACACGCACAGCAGCAGCGGCGCCGGCAGCGTCCCCGCGCTGCCCACGCCGCCGCCGCCGCCGCCGCCGCCGAAGCGCAAGTTCAGGAGCTCCCTCCTGCGCGGCGAGTACCCCAAGCCCTGGCTGCAGGACAAGGCGCTGCGCAAGACGCGCTGGAACAATGTCATTGTCGGCACCTTTATCGCCCTCGGCTTCTGCGCCGCCGGCGTGGTCGCGTATTTCATGTCCAAGCCATATGTTCAGAAAGAGGTAAGAAAAAAAAAAAAGGAAAATTTACTTAACCTTTCCCCCCCCACCCCTTGAAAGTATGACATCTTTTTTTTGTCGCTGACATGCCGCTGCCTGCCCTGCCTCAGTACTGCCTCGTGTATGAGGACGACTTCCGGACGCTCAACACGGACGTCTGGTCGCACGAGGTTCAGCTCGACGGCTTCGGCAACCACGCCTTCGACTGGACCACCACCGACGCCAGGAACTCGTACGTCGACCAGCAGGGGCTGCACATCGTCCCCACGCTCACCACCGAGTCCACCGACCTCACCGCCGACCAGCTCTACGCCAACCACACGCTGAGCCTCGACGCCGACCGCTCCTGCACGGGGGCCTTCAACACCTCGGCCTGCGTCATGACCTCGGACCCGGAGGCGGGCCGCTTCCTGCCGCCCGTGCGCTCCGCCCGCCTCACCACCAGGGGCAAGAGGAGCATCCGCTACGGCATGGTGGAGGTGGTGGCCCGGCTGCCGCGCGGCGACTGGCTCTGGCCGGCCATCTGGATGATGCCGGAGAGCGACGACGCGTACGGCGGCTGGCCGCGCGGCGGGGAGATTGACATCATGGAGTCGCGCGGCAACGCCGGGGGCGACGGCCTCGCGGGGAGGGAGTGGTCGTACGGCACGCTGCACTGGGGGCCGACGCCGGGGAGCGACGCGTACTGGCGCACCACCTCGGCCAGGAGGCTCCGGCGCGGGGCCCTCTCGGACGGCTTCCACACGTTCGGCGTGCAGTGGACGCCCGACTACATCTACTTCTACGTCGACTCCAAGGTGCGGCAGGTGCTGTTCGTCGGGTTCGGCGGGTTCGGCGGCGGCGGCATGTGGGAGCGGGGCGGGTTCGCGGCGCTCAAGTCGGAGAACGGCACGCTGCTGGACGACCCGTGGCGCGGCTCGGCGAGCCGCACGGGCAGCGCGCCGTTCGACCAGCCGTTCCACCTCATCCTCAACGTGGCGGTCGGGGGGACGAACGGCTTCTTCGCCGACGACGTGGCGGAGAAGCCGTGGGTCAACGCGGCGACGAACGCGAGGTGGTCCTTCTGGCAGGCGAGGGACCGGTGGCTCCCGACGTGGGGCGAGGGGGACGAGAGGGGGATGACGGTGAGGTCGGTCAGGATGTGGCAGCTGGGCGCGTGCGGAGAGAAGGAGCTGTGAGTTGTTGTGTTTGGTGATGGGGATTAATGTTTGTGTGGTTTTTTTTGGAAGGCGGGGGGGATGTAAGTCAGATGGTAATGAGAGGTGCGGATATATGATGGGACTATGGCGTGAATTGAATCATTTGTGGTTTTTAATTAGTTTGTTTATTGAGGTCATTCAGACTTTCTATCTCTTCTTGGAAATTCATTTGCTAGAGGAGACGTGAAGATGTGCTGAACAGTATAGACAAGATTTATCGGGGCAGGGCTGGTAGTTTGACATTAAACCTGCTGGGCAGTCACCAATACGGAGTGTGTGCACTTACAGCGACAATAAAATATTTGTCAAAAAGACGAATATGCACTCTTGTCTATTTTTAGACGTCGAAAAAACAAATTAAATGAAAGCAAGGTTGTTATCTGCAAAACAGGGTAGTTTGCTGTCTGCTGTAAGAGCCTCCAAGGAGCTTTACGAGAACCCGATGGACGTATAGGCGTACATTTAACCCTCAATAACTTCAAAATAGAACGATAAACCGCGCACAGGCAAGGCAATCGACACGTCGTATAGATTGTTCTCAGCTCGTCAGTTCACCATAGGCAGATGAACGGCATCCCTGCAATCTCAAGGCTGCATGCTTCATCACCTTGAGGGGCCACCACGTCGGCGGAGCTTCAGCTCTGAGAGAAATTCGGCCGTGCTTTGATGCTTGCCTCGGCTGATGTAACGCTGTTGCGCGAGATATGCAGCGAGCACGTCCTACACCCATTCCGCCGCGCAGTCATCTTGCGGATGGGGCGAGTGCTGTCGGGCAGAGCGGTGGTGGTGGTGGTGGTGGTGGTGGTGCGTTATCTAGGAACATGTTATGGCCAGAGCGCGAGGGTCACTTCATGCGTTATTTACGGCCGCCGTGGTATGACGAATGCACGGACTCTGCAACAGGTGGTTGTCAGAGAATCACAATGGTACGGACCGTGGCGAGAACGGGCCTAAATCGCTCCACAATGTCGCGAGCGTATTATAGGGTTGCGGCGGGCGGCCAGTGAAGGCATCGTGAGACTGATCATATTTTCTGTCGTGGTAATTCCCGCTAGCTGCACGGGAAAGACACGCCAGATTGAGCCTCCCACCTGCTAGAAGAGGCCCGGTCTGAGCTATTTACGGACGCTTCACGCTGGCGGGATGCGATATGCAGCGGATGAGGCTGGGTCAAGGATGACCTTCCGATCTGGGCTTGTCGAGCTGTGCAGGGAGGACGACGTGGGATTGCGGCCACGGCTGAGGCCGCGAGCTTGTAGATAGGGTGACCCCTGTCCGGGCCAGGTCGAGACCAAGACGTGGGTATATTGGTTTGCAGTGAGAGAGAAAAAACCTTTCGTCATACACAAAATTTGTCGATATCAGACAATCCGTTACCGAGCCATCGGAACTGCTAAGCTGCGGGAGTAGCTGGGTACCAAGGCACAAGCCGCTGCACGATAACAGACTGCAGGCAAGTCTAAATGACTGAGAACCGAATCAGTCGGCATACTGAATTGGATTTGCGGACCGAATGGCTGGATACTGGATGGGAGATGGCTCGGCCGGATGGACAAGGTCTCTCTTTGCCTTGACAAGGGCCGCTTAGAGACCTCTTTTTTCTCTCAATGTCCCCTATCAACTTGGGCCGCCGCCTCGCGAGTCGCTGGGATTGGGGTTAGTAATATTGGGTGCCGAAAATTGTAGGATCCATGTGCGGAGAGTGCGGTGGATGAGAGAGTAAAAAAATAGAGAGGCCTTCTTGACTCCTCCACTTTCGGACATCTCCATGACTCCGCCGGCGTGGCCAGTCCGCCCGACTAGCAACAAACAAACACCCACCACAAACCCATCCATTTAGAACAATCCCGGATCGGCGCTCGCAGGCTAGCGGCTTGATGACAAAATCAATAATCGAGAATCACGAAGCGATGCAGGGCAAAAAAAAAAGAAAAAAAAGCACAGTGGCGATGCCTCGCGAGGACATACCCATAGTGATGATGGCTCCCTCTGTGATGCGTTTGCACGCACGAATCCAGCACTGACACGTCTGCATTGCCAGCCTAGCCATGCAGGGTCGCACCACGGCGAGGCCAAAGAGAAAAAAAAAAGTTTATATTCGCGTGCAAAGTCGCGCGTGCTCCGTGCGGCAGCCAGGCGTCGGCCCATGACGGCATGCGCATGCAGAACACCAGGGCGCGCCACCACCCTCCTATGCAGGCTTGCGATGATGTGCTGCGGTCTTACGATGAGAGCGAGGAACTTGCGACGTCCGACGCCACGCAGACCGCTGCGAATCTCTATGTGTGTGTGTGTGTGTGTGTGTGTGTGTGTGTGTATAGCAGACTCGCTCGAGGATACTCAACAATTCTCTTTTGATGGAAAGACTGGACTGGCGTGATAATAATCATGGCATCGAGAGAAGCTTTACACGCAGCTGAACATTGGCTAAGCACTGCCAAGAATATGAAGGAAAAAAAAAAAAGGCAAAACGATCAAATGAGTTGACCGAGTCTGTATCGAGACAAACCTCCGCCGATTTCGAGAACATCTCCATAACCAGACTAGACGGCTCTTCGTCAACTCAACGCTCCCCATATCTCCACCGTCCTAGTTTCTCTTACCTGACGCAGCCGCCAACAAGTACTACCAGCGAAACAATGCCCATCGGAGATCCAAACTTTCCCTGTTGGTTTGTTAGTCTCTATCCCGCCCTCTCACAAGCGTTGGTGGCATTCTTAGCCTCGTTGCGCGGTGTTTGGTCCGCGGCCTAAACCTTGCGCAAAATCGGTCTACATAATTTCCATTCGCAGGAGGGAACAAAAAAAAAAAAAGAAGAAAAGGCTGTCGGCATATGAACGTGTAGAGAGATATCACATAGTCCTGGTCAGTAACAACATACACTTCGCACCAGGCTGTATCTGACTATTGGCTTACTGCAGGGGAATCAGAAGAGGAGATCCTTGCCCGCCTGGGCTCCCGGATCAACGGGGGGGGCCATTGTTTACTTTCGGCTTCGGCTTCTGAGCCCGGGACTAAGCATCCTTGTTCCTGTTCCTGGCCGCCCGGTCCAGCCCAGTCCAAATCTTGCCTAATGTAACCAGCCAGAAAGGTCTGTGGCTCAGTCTTTCTTACCAACTTGCCAACCAGACCTGCGGGCTTCTGCACACGTTTCTCTCCATTGCTTCCTTCACAGCTTGCTCTGACAGAGTTAGTATAGGCATGGATGACCCAGAGCCCGATAACCAGCATGCTCTTGGCCATGCTTGTACTCACCTTGTACCTTGACGAACATGACATGCACGCCTCCTATCCGCACACCCTCCCCATTGGGCCATGGTGAAGTGTGTGCAACTATCCGCTTTATCAATGAAGATTTGTAAAATCGACTATGGATTTTTGTACGTCAAGTCTCCATCAGGGCTGGTGTCTAGCCAGATTTGTCCATGGGAAGAAAACAACCGGCAATTCTTTATGAACCTTGGATTTCACAATCGGCTTTCGAGATTTTGTCGCTGGCCACACATTCTCCCAGCGACAGATAGTCGCGCAAGTTGCAAGCCGACTTCTGTTTATGTTTTACAAACGAGAGAAATCTGGAACTTCATGAGATAGTCCCGCTACTTTGAAGCCGCCACTGTCTTCGTATCGCTGAGCCAGCAAGAAGTGTGACTTACAGCGCACCAAGTGCCAACCTGCAGCGTCGGGCCTCGACACTCAAGACGTCACAACAACCGAAGCGGATAACCTGACTACTTCAGAATCTCATCACAATGGGCTTCTACACAAAATCTCCCACGCCTAGCACGGAGCCTCAGAGTGGGCATGGCCAGCAACGCCCGCAACCTGCATCAAGATCTGTGAGCACCACCGGCTCACTGGCCTCGATGCCATCTTTTGGCTTCGGCAATGAGACGAGCAGCAAGAATGAGCCATCCAACCCCTCAAACTTTCGATTTTCGGATGGCTTTCGTTATCGCGCGGTTAGTACACAGCTTGCGAGCCAGCTTCTTAAGAAGTGCTAACCGCTACCTAGATGGCCACATATGTATACAACCAAGCAGTACTCAGCGGCTGGATTCATCCCAGCACCATCCCGGACTCAGACACCGTTCACGGCGTTTTGATTAGGCGCGCAAAGGGCGAATACAACAGTATGCCCGAGCCCATTCATCCCATACTTCTGGAAGCCGTGCAGCGCATGAACCTGGCCGTTGCGCTCACAATACGCCCACGGCTTCTCGACGGAATCTTGATGGTGCTAGCAGAGGGACAATCTGAGCTTCGGTTCAAAGACGGCTCTCGGTTGCAAGTAATCGAGACCCTCGCACACGCAAATTCCACAACCGTTAAAAAGTATCAATACGCATGCATCACCCGGCAAGAGCGTCTGTTGCTTGTGTGGCATGAAGAAATACCCCAAGTGCTCACGCATGCTGCAGCAATAGAAGAGAAGCTACTCGCCATGGTGAGAGACAAGAACAAACGAGACGATTGCCCGCTCGTTAGGCTGACACACTATAGATCTGGGGATCGGTCCGGGTACCCACGACTGGCTTCTCTCCGTCTCGTCCGCCGTCTATTCGGTCGGGAAACATTCCGAGCGGCTATGCCACACCGGCTCTCGGCATAAATGAGAAGCCCTCCCAGATCATGACTGTAGAAGAGGACGAGGACGATGAGCTCGTCGAAAAGCAGAAAGCTCTTGAACGTCCTGAATCCCTTCAGCGACCCGTTATGCGCACATCTGCCATCTTCATTGGACTTGGCATGTGCCTCACCATAATCTTGCTCACCGGTGTCTATATAGGACGACTCGTCAGCCAGTGTCTGCTGGATGGCAATTGGATCCGCATGGCACTCATTATCCCCATTCCACTTCTTGCCTGCGTCTCTCTCTTCTTTTTCCAGATTGTCTTTACCGACATCTTCCAGCTCCTCGGGCCCATCGGCGGCAACTCCACCAACTCGCGCTTCTACTCATGCTTCAAGCCGAGCCTTGAGCGCGCATACATGGACGGCATGGAGCTGCCCAAGATCACTATTCAGATGCCCGTATACAAGGAGGGCATGGAAAGCGTCATCATACCCACGATCCGCAGTCTGCAGCAGGCAGTCTCCCACTACCAGACTCACGGCGGCTCGGCGAGTATATTGGTAAACGACGATGGCCTGAGGGCAGGACTCTCCGAGAGCCAGGTGCGTCAGCGCCAGGAGTACTACCACAACAACAACATTGGCTGGGTTGCGCGCCCGCGTCACAATGGCGAGGAGGGCTACGTGCGCAAAGGCAAATTCAAAAAGGCCTCGAACATGAATTTTGCCCTCAACTTCTCGCAGCGTGTTGAGCGGCGTCTGCAGCAGATAGTGGACAACAGGGCCGAAGCGACTGGCTCCGATCTCATCGATGAGGCTGAGGAGGACGAGCTCTACCAGGTGGCTCTGCAGGAGCTTCTCGACGAGGACCCATTGGTGTGGGCTGGCGGCGACGTGCGTGTCGGCGAGATTATTCTCCTCGTCGACTCGGATACCCGTGTGCCCATCGACTGTCTGCTCTACGGCGCCGCTGAAATGTTTCTCTCACCCGAAGTGGCCATTGTCCAGCACTCGACGGGCGTCATGCAAATCACACGCGACTACTTTGAGAACGGCATCACGTACTTTACCAACCTTGTCTACTCATCCATCCGTTTCTCCATTGGCGCCGGCGAAGTGGCGCCCTTTGTCGGCCACAACGCGTTCTTGCGCTGGCGTGCCGTTCAAGACGTCGGCCGCCCGGAGCAGGACGGCGCGTACACAGCCTACTGGTCCGAGAGCCACGTCTCCGAGGACTTTGACATTGCGCTCCGCCTCCAGATGCAGGGCAACGTGATCCGCATCGCATCCTACCACAACGACGAGTTCAAAGAGGGCGTGTCGCTCACCATCTACGACGAGATCATGCGCTGGCAGAAATACGCCTACGGCGTGTCCGAGATGATCTTCCACCCCCTCCACCGCTGGGTCTTCCGCGGGCCCTTCACGCCGCTCTTCTACACCTTTCTCGGCTCCAACATCATGTGGTCCTCCAAGATCTCCATCCTGTCCTACATGTGCTCCTACTTCGCCATCGGCGCCGCCCTGCTCCTCAGCGCCCTCAACTACTTCCTCGTCGGCCTCGTCCGCGACGACCTCGCCTCCAGCTACCTCACCTCGTGGAACGTCTTCCTCGCGCTCGTCGTCGTCTTCAACGGCGCGGGGCCCGTCGCCCTCGCCGTGCTGCGCTACCGCACCGGCGAGCGCGGCCTCGTCCGCGCCCTCGCCGAGAACTACAAGTGGATGCCGCTCATGACGCTCTTCTTCGGCGGCATCTCCTACCACGTCACCGTCGCGCTGCTCGCCCACCTCCTCCACGTCGACATGCAGTGGGGGTCCACCTCCAAGGAGAAGGTCGACTCCAACTTCTTCCAGGAGGTGCCGCGCATCTTCAGGACCTTCTGGAGCATGTACGTCTTCGTCGCCCTCATGGTCGCCGCCATGGTCTACCTCGGCGCCTTTGCGCCCCGCGCCTGGGCCATCACCGATTACTCGGCCATCGTGCCGCTGGCGATCAACCTCTCGTTCCATGCGCTGGTGCCGTTTGTGTTGAACCCCAGCTTGATGGTTTTTAATTACTAGGGATATGAACAGTGGATGGGGGCTTGTAGGAGGGTTGTTGGGTTTGCTCTTGGAGTTGGCATATACGACGACGATGTGTTGGAAATAACGGTACATAATTCGGTGTCTTCTTTATCTCAGGTCACCCTTAATGAATATAATACTTTGCGAATACTTTCTAAACCTGTTTGATAGTAGCCGTATAAATCATGCAATCATATAAATTCAGGCGTCGTCATCTCTAGTCATCGTCCAAGTTCAGCCCCCGATGCTGCTTCTTCCCCTTTCCGTTGCTCATCCCGCCTTTGAAGTGCTTCTTGCTGCCCATCTTTGCCATCTCCTTCGGGTCCAGCCCGTTCTCGAGCGCGTACGCCGTGCGTGCCTTCCGCCCCGTCAGCGCCTTGCCCGACTCGAGCGCGCCCTGCTCCGTGTACTTGTAGTTGAAGGGCCGGCTGACGTGGCCGCCGACGCTCTTGGGCCCGAAGAAGCCCTTGTCGAGCTTCTGCGTCTTGGGCCCCGCGGCCGGCGCGGGCGACACCATAACGGACGTGCCGGCCATGGACCCTACATCACCCAGCAGCGCGTCGTCCGCAACTGATAGATGATCGACGGCGGAGACGAGGGCGCCACGCCGCTTCTCAGGGACATGCTGCTCGTCGTACAGCTCCTCGTTGAAGGCGTTGGCGTCCTCGATGCCCGGCGGCGGGGAGACGAACAGCAGCTTCCCGTTGACGTAGTCCTTGAGCACGTAGCGCGCGGCGCGGGACTGGTCCGGCTGGCCGAGGCCGCTCGTCTTGAAGCCGCGTGCCGAGGCGTAGGCGCGGAGGAGCTCCTCGGCAGTGGGTACGCCGGTGCCGCCCTCGTCGAGGGCGCGCGTCTTGATGGTGATGCCGTAGACGGCCTCGAGGAAGCGCCTTGGGATGCGCTGCGTGACGAGCCCGACGGGGCCTGTGAACTCGCGCATCTGGTCGATGGGGAGGATGCCGTTGCATACGAGGTCGGCCTTCGTCGAGGCAAAGTTGGGGAAGACGAGACCGGGACAGTCGCAGAGGATGACGCGCTCGCTGAGGTGGATGGTCTGGAAGTGCTTCGTCTTGCCGGGCGTGGAGGAGACGGAGACCTTGGTTGCCCCGATGAGGGCGTTGATGGTGGATGACTTGCCGACGTTAGGGTAGCCGACGAGACCGACCTGGAGTTTGCGATCCGGTCCGGCATCGATGGGCTTGTGGCGCAAGAAGATTTCCTCGAGCTCATCGACAGTCAGAATTTCCGTGTCGTCGGGCTCAACGGGCGCGCCACCGCCTTCCTTTTCAGCCTCGTCTTCCGAGTCTTCCTCTTCCGATAATGTGGCAGAAGGGGCATCACTATTCTCAGTCTCAGGCGCCGCGGCTTCAGCGTCATCGTCGCTGCTATCATCTTCTTCCCTGTCTCGAGCCTCATTCATCTCCTTGGCAAGATGCGCGGAAAAGAACTTGAAGGTGATGCCAGCCTTCTTCAGATGTTTCGCCCAGGCGTGGCGTTGCCTTTGCGACATCATATCAGCCTTGTTGATGAGAAGTAGATTTTTCTTCTTCGGATCGACATCTTTGACATAATTCTCCAGATCCTCGGAGCGGAAAAGCAGTGGATTACGGGCGTCGACAATCTGTACAATGATATCGGACCGCTCGATCACACGCCATAACTGCCTCCAGACCTCTAAGTTTCTCTCAAAAGGCGTCATTAATAAGTCGTTGTTTTCTTGTAGCTCTGCTAGTCCTCGCCTCCAGTCTAGAAACGAGTTGCGCTCTTGAATGTCCAACTGCTCTGGTGTAGTGTTCTCATCCCACTTCGGCCGTCGAGGCACTGTCAGCCTCGCTTTGTGCTTCTTGTGCTTTCCTAGAACATCACGCTCTTCGGACGCAGATAGCAAGTAGGGATTCTTTTGATCGGTATGGATAATTTTGACGTTGTTGACCTTTTCGGCTGTGAAGTCGGTGCCAGCAAGCTCAGCCGTCGACAGGAACTCGTCCATGGCGCTTTGCTCTGTGACGGATCGCATTTTGACCCAAGCCGCATCCTGCTTCTCATTGACCAGGTACTGCTCACCAGTCGCGTGGTGCGTCCTCGCAACGGCCCCGGCTCGCTTACGATCGCCTCCCTTGCCTTTGCCGAAGCGATCATTCATCAAGGCATTGCCCAGCCCCACGCTCTGTTTGGATTTCGCTAGAACCATGGTGACCGCTGCATCAAAGTCTCGGATTTGAAGAGGTCTCTACTATTCGAGGCCTGTTGCCCCTAATTTGAAGCAAATCTGTGGTGGCGGCTCGAGGGTGAAGCGTGCGGATGGCAGGCTGAATAATTCTGGCTATGGAGGGGCAAATTTTAGAAGATAGCGGGGTCCTACAATGTTCATACTGTGATTTGGTGCGGCTTTGAGTGGGCCTAGCACAGTGCTATCGCGAGGCGGCACCGTGGTGCGAGAGTGAAATTTTGACAATTCGAAACCTTGCTGGTCGAGGCGAGCAATCTATTGTTGCTTCCTCGAAAATCGCCAGAGAATACGCCAATATGCCCAAGGGAAAGTGGATGTAAGCAATTTTATAAACTATATGCTTCAAAGTGTCTGACAGTGGCAGCGACAAGAAAAATGCCCAGCATTTCACGCTGGTGCACCGCCCACAAAATGATCCTCTCATCTACGACGAAAATGCACCGTCGATGGTGCTGAACCCCACGCAAGGCAACAAAAACGCGAGCAAAGGAAAGAATCTTGATGACCTTGCATCGGAGCTGGGCTCCGACGCGGAACACATTCGCGCCAACGAGGGCGAGGCTGCCAACTATGGCGTTTACTTTGACGATACCGAATATGATTATATGCAGCATCTGCGAGACTTGAACTCAGGTGCAGGGAACGTCGTTTTTGTCGAGGCCAAATCGACGGGCAACACGGGCAATGGCAAGCAGAAGCAGTCTTTAGAAGATGCGCTGCAGCAAATGAACCTGGAGCACAAGGCAGAGGAAGTGCTGGATCCCGAAATGCTGCCCTCCCGGAACCTTACTCGCGTATCGTATGAGGCACAGCAGGATGTACCGGATGCTATTGCTGGATTCCAACCAGACATGGATCCCCGGCTTCGTGAAGTTCTCGAAGCTCTAGAGGACGAAGCCTACATCGACGACGACGATGGCGACGTCTTTGCCCAATTAGCTAAAGAGGGCCACGAGATTGACGAATACGAGTTCGAAGAGACCGAATTCCATGACGATGATGAGGGCTGGGAGTCAGACGCGACGGCGAAACCCACAAAAGAAGCTGGAGACGACAATGTGCCACAACTGGTCCGGGCGGAAGCCGAGCAGCCAGAGGAAGGTCCATCACAAGATTGGCTTGAGGATTTCAAACAGTACAAAAAAGAACAAAGATCTGGTTCGGGCCCCAAAGTACCGGGGGCGCCGTCTCAGTCCGAACTGCAGTCCACGTGGACATCAACGACAAATGGTGGTCGCAGAAAGAAGAGAAAAGGAGCGCTCACCGTTGCTTCAGGCTTCTCTATGACGTCTTCGTCTCTGGTCCGGACAGAACAGCTCACCTTTTTGGACGCGCGTTTCGACAAGATTGAGGAGCAGTACAACGAGGAGCTGGATGATGCAGGCTCTGTGTCAGCCATCTCCTCCGCATCGAGTGTCACGGGTACAGTGCGTAGTGACTTTGATGGTATTATGGACGAGTTCCTTGGAAGCTACGGCGGCAAGCCAGGGAAGAGGACGTCCAAAAAGTCCAAGGCACAGACCGGCTTGGAGCAACTGGAGGAGATTCGCAGAGACCTCGGACCAGCCCGAATAAAGGGACGACGGTGAATAGACCTAATGTTGAGTAATGGCCGCTTATGAGCACGCACTGCCGTCCATGTGCCACTGTGATACTTTCCATGCCTTTCTTTGAAAGCGCCCGCGTCACATGAACTTTTTAATGTATCACGTCAAGATTCGTAAAACTGTTTGTTTATCAAAAGAGTCGTTTCAGATCGCCTCATCACGTGAGCGCTCGCCCGCCCCAGATCTTGTTAGATTTAAAAGTGGACACGCCCAAGTTTTGGCGCCTCGACGAGCCGCGAGCATTCGTCTCGATCTTGCACTACTAAACCATTCAACCAAGCAGAATCACCAGAAATACGACACCTGCGACGTTCTTCTCCATGTGTAGGCAGCTTGACACGAGATAGCGACGCCGGCTGCCTCGTCGTCCGGATGTTTTCATCATTTGGTACGTCGGCGCAGAGCTCGACTCCAGCTACCAATCCTTTCGCGCCTGCAGTCGCGAAGAATCCTTTCCTCCAAGATGGAGGTAGCGCTTCCGGTTTTGGGGCGAAACCCAATGTAGTAAATCCATTTGAGCAGCCTGCTCGCGTCGAAGAAGACGCGAATCGCAGGCCCAACCCATTTGTCCCAACGCCCGCCCATGATGGCAAAGACGAGAAGCCTACGGCGAGAAATCCGTGGGAGAGACAACAAGATGTCGGCAAGCTCGCCTCCAACAAACCTGCAGGAGCCCACAACACAGCAGCTTCCGCAGCGAGAACCTTTGGAAAGAAATCTAGACTCGGCGACGGTGCGCTACCTCATTCGGATGATCCTCACGCGAAAAAGGTCTACGAGCAGCTACGCAAAGATGGCATCCGACCACCGGCGTGGCCATCACAGCCCGGCGACCCGGGACACAAGGCACAGATGGCAAAGTTTCGGGAACGATATGAAGAGTATCGCGACAAGGTTCGGTCATCGCTCACACGCGCCGGATTGATTGACGACCCCACGAAACGGAAAACACTGCGAGATGCCATCGAATTCAGAGGCATCTGCGAGGACATGTGTCCGGAATACGAGAAGATTACACGAATCACGGAACACGACATTCCAAACCCCGAAAAAGATCCTCAGACTTCGTTTGCTAGCACAGCGCGCATGGTCAAGAAACTGGCGCGTTCCGCTGCTGGACAAGAAGCGCCTCTACCCATGGATGTCATGTCCGTCTCGACCTTGCGAAAGACGCTCGACTATCTCATCGATGATTTGTTGCGCAACGATGACAACCTTTCGACGTTACACGGCTACCTGTGGGACAGAACGCGAGCAATACGAAGAGACTTTACCTTCTTCTCCTCCCTCTCCACCACCGAAAGCAAAATACAGGCGTCTGTACTAGAAGACATAGCGCGCTTCCACGTCACGTCGCTGCATCTACTTTCGCAGGGCGGCAAAGCTTCGGAGGACTTTGTGGAACAGCAGGAGCTGGAGCAGTTGGGCAAGGCTCTATTGACATTGCGCGACATCTATGATGACTGCAATGCGCAAGGGTCGCCCTGCCAGAATGAGGCAGAGTTCCGGGCATACTACCTGATCTTCCATGCCAACGACCCCAACATTATCGACACGGTGCAGCGACAGTGGCGCCCAAGTCTGTGGCGGGATTCCGACGAGATTCGAACGGCAGTGTCGCTGGTCGAAGCATTGCAAAACACCTCGGAATTTCACGGGCCGCTTCAAGCTGGCCCATCGCTTGCAGCTTCTGGTGCCCATCACACGTATTTCCGCATTGTCGAGGATCCTCAAGTCTCATATACACTAGCCTGTTTTGCTGAGTGCCACTTCCCCCAACTTCGAAGATCGATACTTCGCAATGTCAAGAGGGCTTTGGCAAGACCCAAAGAAGCTACTCACGATGTGACGGCAGCCGATTTGAAAAGATTTCTGCGCTTCGACACTGTACAGGAGGCTATCGACTTTGCCGAGCTCCATGGCCTCGAGTTCAGGCCCAGCCAGGACGCGCCAACGGAACAAGGCTTGAGCTGCGTCCTGCTGCACAACCGATCACTGCTGCTTCGCCCGCGTCTCGCGCATCAATTCTCTCGACAGCTTGTTGAGAGCAAACGCCAGTCAAGGCCTCTTCCTGAGGTCATACACAGGACTGTGTACGCCAACGGTCCAACCACTCTCCGGCAGGACAGCCTTTCAAATGAAGGAAGTCTTTTTGTTCGTGACGAAGCATCACAGGCGTCATCGATCATGCCGCCTCCACCGCCTAAACCGCAATCCAACAGTTTTCATCAATCTGTGGATTCAAACAGCCACTTCGGCGAGCGAGCAATAACAGGTCTGAAATTGCGAATAGATAATGATATTGATGGCACTAACGCGACTCTTAGCACCCTCGGGTTCAACGCCCGTACGGAGGATGGTCGACCCAAGTTTCTTCAAAACGCAGGCGACAGAGACCGCGGAGCGCCCCGAATCAGTTTTAGCATCTACTGCCAAGCAGGCAGTGGCCGGACCCGGGAATTCCATGTCAAAATCAGTCACTGCAACCAATGTTGTGACTGCTGACACTGCAGAAAACCCGTTCGCTCGTCTACAGACAGCAAGACCAGAGGGAACTTCTCCTCAGATAGCCTTTGGCACAGCCGATGCAGTCACGTCTCGTCAAACAGGCTTAACTACTGGCGTGGCCCAACCGCAGAGCTCGGTAGTATCATGGCATCCGGCAAGTACCTCAGTTACTACTGGTCTGGCTGCTGCTAATGGTTCCACTCCTCAGAACACCGTGCCAGGACCATCCGAATTCCCGCAGCAGAGGGAAGCGAAGCAGCCAGTCCAGCCGAACAGAAGCTCGACTCCTCCCGGTTCGCCTACGCATCTACATCCTTCCAATCAGGGACTAGGGGGCAAGCCCGAACATCAACTGAATCCTTCGGCAAGCACGGACGCAACACTGTTCCAGTCTTCCCTTGTTCCAGGATCCAAAGCAGTAGCCGTAGAGTTACCTCAACAGTCGACCAACGAGCTTCCGAGCGCCGAGCCCTCCGCCTCGAGCATCACAAAAGTCGCCCCAGTGCCTCCGCCGAAGAGAGATCGACTTCAAGACTTTACTACGTGGTTCGTCAGAGGGGATCACGGCCTGATGTCGGAGTTCCAACAACACTTTCTGGACGGTCTATTAGAACCTGTCTTCGTGGAATGGCGCCAAGCGGAGGATGAGAGGCAACTTCGAGAAGAGGAAGCCAGAGACGAGGAGGCTGTTGCCCGGTTCAAGAAGCGCCACCTTTCAGTGAAGTACTTCTACAGGTGGAAGACCAATGCGCGGGAGAAACGACTCAAGTTTCTCCGACGAAGCGGGCGCGAGCAGCTGAGAGAGTTCTACAGAGCGCAGCATGCGGCCTCACGCAAGTCTGGAGTCGTTACGAAGCCTTTGCCCGCAGTACCTGCTATGCCCCGACCACAGCGAGAACAGGCTCTTATGGAGGATCTGCATCGTACACAAGCCAGGCGGCGTATCGCAGCTCCAGTGACGTCATCATCAGTCTTGGAGGTCAACAGATCCAGGGATCCGGCAGCGGCAATCGGGCGCCATTTCAAGCTGCCTACTCTGCAAAGCGAAACCTCGTCGCCGGCTCGGTCCAGGTCTAGCTCGGTTTCGAGAGGGGGTTCGAAGACACGAGCCTTGCGAGAAGAACTTCTTGGAGCGGGAGCGGAAGGCTTCCGGCGCTCCTTGCCTTCGATTGCATCCAGCGGACGATCGAGTCCGGAGAGCGTGCGCAGCAGCAAAGTCTCGGAGCGGTGGCGGCTCAAGGCTATGGGCATCGTCCAGTTGTCGGACGGGACTGCAGTGCCAGAGAGCTTGATGGGCGACAAGCGATTTCGCGCCAGAAGCGTCTCGCAGCGGGCATCCTCCGTCACGAGCGCCCGCTCGCGACGACCCTCGACGAGCAGCATACCGCTGCCGCCTGTCTTGCCAAACACGGACGGCGGCGCGGCGGTGGCAGTGTACGAGGACGCGGCGCGCAACAAGCGCAAGCGTGACAGCGAAGATGGCAGCACGGCGGCAGATCAGGACGATGGCGGCGACGACGACGGGCGGCCTACCAACAGCCACAAGCGAGTCATGAGCGACGCAGAGAACCTGATCAGAGAGCTGCGGGCGATGCGCGAGGAGTTGGAGGAGGGGACGACATGGTTCAAGTCGCAGAACGAGCGGCTACATGATGAGATTTCGAGCCGAGGAGGAACACCGTATGGTAATGGCATTTAGCATGGCGTTTTGGGTGACGTTTTTTTTTTTTGTTATTCTTTACCGCGCTCTACGGCGAAGAATCTTGGACGCATTTCGGCCACATACTTTTTTTACCACGGTAATACATTCATCAAGAAGGAGTTTAACGATTCTTTTTCCTCGAGTCATCAGAGTTCCAGAGACTACGGTGAGGCAATTGTTATTTTCTGTCGGCTACGCCCAATTACTCCCTCTTTCACCTTGAGTTCATACAATGACGGGCAGGGAGATGATACCCAGGAGGCAGTTTTATGTTGTTGATGTGTCTTTCGAGGCCGTGTATAGTTTTCAACAGTTTGGATTTGATGATTTATCGCAGCGAGACCTCTCATTTTATTGTGTCTGCGACGAAGGCCGCGGGTAATGAAGAAAAGGTTTAGAGAAAAAAGAGGGAGGAGGCGGGGGGTAAATAATATCACGAACATGCACATCACAGCTATTTTCTTGTATACACTGGTGACTGTCGGGAGGGGGGGGGGGGGGGGGGGTT
>JAFEME010000393.1:0-28590 GCA_018831755.1 Niveomyces coronatus
TTCTGCCCCCCCCCCCCAGCCCACACATACATCCCTTGCGGTCCCGTCCTGCAGGATGGCGCATGGCGTCTCATTGCCAGAATGCGACATGGAGCTCTGCTGCCGCACCTGCCCAATTTGGTGTTGCTTTTTTATTAGTAGTGGTGGTGGTGGTAGTAAATGGTGGTATTATCATCGCTCTGCCCATGCGACGAGGTCAGCTTCCCGGGATTCTGACGGCTCGCGGAGCTCGTGCGTAGTATTGCTGTACATCGCGACACCTCTGCTGCCATGTGACGCTGCAGCTAGCTATGCATACACACATATATACACATATATAGGTATGATCTCGCTTCAGCTCGAGTGAGCACCGTGACGATCCATCTCAGACCGATACTTCCTCTCCCAAACACACCAGCCATCACCATGAGAGCACGACGCGCCCTCGCCGCCCTCGCCGCCAGCTTCTGCTCCTTGTCCCTCGTCCACGCCCGCGTCGTCGACATCCTCTCCCCTCGAGACGACACCTGCAGCGCCTCGGACCGGACGTACAGCACCGAGGTGCCCCGGGCCGGCAGCCACCAGCCATGGGGCCTCATCCCGTTTGGCAAGATTGGCATCCCCGCCAAGCAGTACATCACCATCGTCAACCTCACCCCGCACCGCTTCGTGCTCGACCGCGCCTCCACGCACTCGTACCAGATGGACGTCTTTGACTGGGACGACATACCCCAGGGCCGCTCCCGCCAGAACGTCGCCACCTACACGTCCAAGGCCGGCAAGGACGCCGTCGACGACAACGGCGAGGCCTACTACACCATCCAGGGCACGAACAAGCGCTTCTCGGTCCGCACGACCACGCACATCCCCGACGACTACCCCCGCCGTACCGTCTTCGATCTCAGCGGCATGGGCCTCGGCCAGCGCGAGTACTCGGACCCGGGCAAGGAGTCCCCCGTCACGCTCGTCATCACCGGCAGCGACTCGTACGGCTTCACCGCCTCGCTGCGCCACGGCCCGGGCAACTGGATGAAGGGCATGTACAATGTCATCAAGGACCGCATGCTCCAGCACGTCTTCATGCCCGGGAGCCACGACGCGGGCATGAGTCGCATCAGCGGGAACCTCGCCTCGCTCGGCTCGTCCCCAAACACGCAGACGCAGGGCATCACCATCTACGATCAGCTGCGCGCCGGCTCTCGCCTGTTTGATCTGCGCGTCGGCACGGTGCACAACGCGTCGCAGACCAACAGCTATGGCTACTGGGTGCTCCACGTCAATGACGAGACGGCCGATGTCGCCATTGGCAACACGGGCGAGGCCCTCGACGAGGTCATCCGCGAGGTCAACCAGTTCACCGCCGAGAACCCCGGCGAGGTTGTCCTCTTCCGCGTCCGCTACCTGATTGGCATCCGCAACATACCCAGCTTCGGCCCGATCTACTGGACGGCCGACATGGCAAACGAGTTCTTCGGCAAGCTCAGGGGCGTCAACAACCGCTGCGGCAGCCTCGATACCAATACCAAGTTCAACAAGCAAAAGGCTTCGTACTTTATGGATCAGAACGGCGGCAACGGCTGCGTCCTGTTCCTGCTCGACACCAAGAACCTGAAGGACGGCGTGCCCCACGACTCCGTCGCGGACGGCATCTACAAGACGGACATGCTCGAGGTGTGGGACAACTGGTCCAACATGGACACGACGGAAAAGGTGGCCAACGACCAGACGACCAAGTGGAAGACGGTCGGGCGGAGCGGCAACTTTGACAACGACCAGTTCCTCATCGGCCAGTGGATCATCAGCGCGAACCCCATCACGACCACGGCCCTCACCATCGAGCAGATGGCCATTCAGCCCACCAACCCGGCGCTGTACTGGATGGGGCTGAACAACATGAGTCCCGAGGCGTTCCCGACGGTTGCACTGCTCGACTATGTCGGCGTCGTCGTCGACGGGCGACACAGCTGGGACCAGCTCAGCGCCGAGCTGTACACCCTGGCCGTCGGCATGAACCTGTACATGATTAGCGAGAACTGCGACATTAGCAAGACGCGCTCGCCGTTGCTACCACAATCACAGGCGGCGATGCTTAGCGGCCAGTCTGCGTCGGAGGCGCCAGTCACGACCTGGAACGGCGTCATCTACGACAACGGAACTGTTGTCGACAATCCGGCCAACGGCACTCACCCCGGCCGCGTGCCGATGCTCAAAAACGGCACCATGTTTCTCGACGGGACGGTCGTTTTGCAGGACAGGATCAATACCCGACTGTATTCGTCATAGCGGTCTCTTGAATTTTGTATATATTGCTGGGCATAAACCTGTATATATGTAATCTATAGCTTGGTGAGTCTTTAGGCAATGATGATTTGATCTAAAAGCAAGGAATTTTTGTTCATTTTCATGACGCAAGCATTTGCCGACGTGTGGCATGACTGAGATGAAGTACTGCGTGCGGTTCGCCTATAATAAAAGGCCAACGCGATGTTGCCTACTTTGGAACGCCAAATTCTCGAAGCAAATGGCAGATTCCTTGGCTTGTCCACTTTTCTACGTCAGACTCAGACGAGACGCCAATGTGGCCAAGCATGCCCATGGCGTTCGCCCCAGTCTCTCCGCTGACAGAGGGGTTTCGCCGGGGAATCACGACGATCCATCTCGCAGTCATTATGACATTGTGCGAGCAGAAAGATTCGGGCGCGTCATCAGTCTTCCGATCCGGCGCAGTCTCCAGAGCGGTGGCCGCGTGTTGCAGAAGGTCGCCGTAGTCATCAACGACTTGCGACAGTGCTGTTGAGCCAGCGGCCGGAAAGCGGCGGAAGAACCACTGAAAGGGCACATCAGGAGCTGTGCCATTGGGTGCGTCGAGAAATGATGCGAGTGTGTCTTTTGGCATGGGCATGAGCTGCATGTGCTTGTGCAGTCGACTATAACCTGCGCCGCGGCCGCAGTTGAAAAATACGACGAGACCTCGATTGGAGTCAATTGTCAACAGGCTCCATGCAGCAGCTAGATCCGTCTGGTTGAGCGGCTCGTACTGCCGCTGATGGCCATCTCTCGTGAGGAGTAGGTAATGAGGTCGGGCGTAGCAAAACTTGTTGGCAGCGAGGATGTGCGAGTCGCCGACATAGCCTATCTCATAGCCATTGGTGTCAATGTCGCTTCCAGGCCGTAGCTTCTTCTTCGCAAGCTCTCCCGATTTCGGTCCAGCGGTGGCGGCTGTTGGCTTTTTGGACAGAGCGCTGGTGAGGACAAACTCAAACTGCCGGCTTGGTCAATCGGGATGCGCGGGTGTAGCGGCTTGCTGTGACGTACGTTGAGCCCATGATCCTCTCGATGAAGCGTTTGTTGTTGGTCGTCGTACGAGACTAGGCCGTCGGCGACTAGTCTGTCAAATTCAGATAGAAGCAGTGTGTGATTCATAATTCCAAGCTCGACCAATACGTATATTCCAAGTCAAAAATGGGTTTTGAACAACGAAATGGGCCATATCGGTGGACAGAGAGGTTCGCCGATGACGGGGCCGTTAGGCGCTGTTGGCCGCAGGAAACAGGGCATTGATTGGTCCGCTAATCCGTTTTGATCCGATCGTCTGAGCAGGTGCATTGCCTATATTAAACGCTGCTGTAGCCCGTGACACGGCCGTTGAGGAACCAACAGCCTGATGCAGAGTCTGTTCCGGTCGGATCCAACAAGCGACTGCAGGACTACCGGGTAGCCGACAAGATCGAGAGCTTCATTCGTACTACGGTGAGACATTTGCGTGGCGGTAGCGGCCAGAGAGAGCGCGGGTTGCGATGCTTTCTGAGGCCGTATTGGGCGACCACGTTGAAACTGTCCGAGTAATTGTTTCGTGTCCGAGACATCTAGGTTAAGCAATCGTCCGAGTGGGACCGTCACAATGGTGAAGCAAATCACGGCAGCTGAAATGCAAAGCGGTGACTTGACGCGGACTGTCAGCCCGTGTTTGCAGCATGTAAAGTACCGTGTACCTGCTTCACAATGACCTCACCATCCGGCACTAGTCCTAGGCACTGCAGCGCCAGTCCAGGACCCATCCGGCGGGAGATATAGTGAGCCGATGGGCACCGACACCTACGGGCAACTGACCCAGCCAATTTCCGGGCACCGGCATAATCAATCGTAGCGGTCCCACCCCTCCCAATGGCCCTCCCCGCCACGGTAGTCCGCGATCCACTCACCCACTGCAGCTCTCCTCAAAGCTTGAGCCCGAATTCAGCCTGCTAATAAAAAAGAGCTCTTATAAGCAAAACTGTAAAGTTTTCCCCTTGCTGCAGCCAGTCACGTCTCACGAAGCTCCTCATCGCTCGATCCATCAGTTCGCATCCGGCCATCTAGCACAGGAACGGTCCAAAGCAAATATCGCACGAGGAAGCAGGCTCCTATGTAAGTAAGTACCAGTACTACCTAGCCAAGCCAGCTGCGCAACAGGCCGTCCAGTACATAGGTCATAGGTACAGAGATCGTTCGACGCACAGGTAGCGCCGCTACTTTTGTCCCGCCCGCCTAGCAACGAGAAAATAAGAGCCCAAGTCGCCGTCATTGAGTACATCTGAGACACTTGGCATTGGCATTCCAATCCACCACCGACTTTCCCCCCCGCGCACGGGCAGCTCTCTCTCTCTCTTTTATTATTTTCTTTTCCCTCCGATTTCTACGTCACCAAAAGCTTCATCTTTTTGTTTATTTTTTTGTTGATATTATAATTTCCAAGAACACGCGCGCATCGAATCGCAAGCGCATTGGAGTGAGAATATCCTTTTCTGAAGCTAATTAGTCCATTTCAATCTACCTATTCCTTACTCATCCCTGGCTACGACTACCACGGCCGCAAACATGAGCGACCAGTACGGTCAGCAGTACGGCCAACCGCAATACAACCAGCAGCAGTACAATCAGCAAAATTACAACAATCAGGGGCAATGGCAGCAGCAGCAACAACAACAGCCGTCGGCGCCTCATGACGGGGCCTACGATCAGGGCGGCGCCTACAACCAAAACGGCTACAACTACGCCGCTCCCCCGCCATACGGCTACAATCCTCCTAAGCCAAACGACGAAAAGTACGGCTTTGACCAGGCCTTTAAGATTGAGCGACCAAAGTACAATGACTTGTGGGCAGGAATCCTCGTGAGTTTTTCTCCCTCCTCCTCCTTCTCCTCCTCCTCCTCCTCCTCCTCCTCCTCTTCTTCCATCCTCCTCCCCGCGTGTCATGAGCGCAAACAGCGAAACTAACACTCGTGATCCCCCCCCCCCAGTTCCTCCTCGTCTTTGCCGGCTACGTTGCCGTCTCCGTCATTAGTCTCCGCGGTTACGCCACCGGTCGTCCCGGCAAGGGCATCTACGACGACAACAGGTTCTCCATCAACTCCAACACCCTCATCCTCTTCGCCTGCGCCCTCGGCTCCGCCTTTGTCCTCTCCATCGCCTACGTCGGCCTCGCCCGCACCTTTCCCAAGGTCTTCATCTGGGTCACCGGCATCCTCAACCTCGTCTTCGCCTTTGGCACCGCCATCTACTACCTCTACAAGAAGTACTGGTCCGCCGGCATCGTCTTCCTCATCTTTGCCGTCTTTACCGCCTTTGCCTTCTGGACATGGATCCCCCGCATCCCCTTCTCCGCCCTCATGCTCCGCACCAGCATCGACGTCAGCAAGAGATACGGCCACGTCTACATCGTCAGTCTGGTTGGCGGCCTGCTCGCGACCGCCCTCGGCGCCTGGTTCTCCGCCACCATGGTCGGCGTCTACGTCCGCTGGCAGCCCTCGGCGTCTAACCCGCACTGCGGCCCCAACGGCTCCAACTGCGGCAAGGGTACCGTCATAGGTCTCATCGTCTTCATAACCTTTGCCATGTACTGGATCACCGAGTGGCTCAAAAACACCATCCACACCATCATCTGCGGCGTCTACGGCGCCTGGTACTTTGCCGTCCACAACTTCCCCAAGGACGCCACCCGCAGCTCCGCCCGCCGTGCCCTCACCTACAGCTTCGGCTCCATCGCGCTCGGCAGTCTCATCGTCGCCATCATCCAGTTCCTCCGCCAGCTCTGCTCCGTCGCGAGGCAGCAGTCTAGCGGCGACGGTGGCATCGGCGGCTTCATCGGCGTCGCCTTCTTCTGCGTCCTCCAGTGCCTGCTCGGCATCATCGAGTGGGCCGTCGAGTTTGTCAATCGCTACGCCTATGCGCACATTGCGCTCTACGGGAAGAAGTACATCTCCGCCGCCAAGGACACCTGGAAGATGATCAAGGATCGCGGCATCGACGCCCTTGTCAACGTGAGCCCCCACTGACATGCGCTTCCAATTTGAATGCACAAACAAAATACTAACCATTTCCAGGAATGCCTCATCGGCCCCGTCCTCTCCTTTGGTGCCCTCTTTGTCGGCTACGCCTGCGCCCTGCTCGCCTACATCTACCTCCAGGTCACCAAGCCGGCCTACAACCAGGGCGGCGGCTTCACCCCCGTCGTCCTGGCCTTTTCCTTCCTCATCGGCTTCCAGATCGCCAACATCTTCACCACGCCCATCTCCAGCGGCATCGAGGCCATCTTTGTCGCCGCCGGCTGGGACCCCCAGGTCATGATCCGCGACCACCCGGAGCTCTACCAGGAGATGGTCCGCCTCTACCCCAAGGTCCAGCAGGTCATCTACGATCGATGAGCTGGAATATTGAAAGCCAATGGCTTTACCATGGCTCGCGTTTTGATTGCCATGTGCTAGTTAATGGTAGTTGTACGAGTGTAACGTGGGGAGGGACAGTAAGATGATGAAGAGCTGTAAAAAGAACTGCGTGTGGAGTATACCCCCGTCGAAGAGTGTTGCGCTGTTTTTCGGTCTTTGCCATGCCAACCTAGAATCATTCATAGATGGCCTTTTTAATAATTGTAATGTCATTTTTACTTCATTCTTCCTCGCTGACCATCGACTTTTTTCGTAATCCGCCCATCCTACCGCTCGCCCAGATCCCATCTCGTAGATATACAGGGTAAGCACCTCCAAGCGAGCCACGCCAACAACCACTAGGGCTTAGAAACCCACGATACTCCCAACACCAAAAAACCTCACAATCCC
The DNA here is from genome assembly GCA_018831755.1 of Niveomyces coronatus. Lineage (NCBI taxonomy): Eukaryota > Fungi > Ascomycota > Sordariomycetes > Hypocreales > Cordycipitaceae > Niveomyces > Niveomyces coronatus. The sequence continues at coordinate 7,074 of JAFEME010000393.1, forward strand.
ATTCCCCGAGTCCAACACCGCCAAAAAAAAAAAAAAGAAAGCCCACAACCACAGAGCCCCACGACATCCACCCATACCCATATAGTCCCAAACATCTCCCTCCCGTCCCCATCAGCACCTCCCGCAGAGGTGTCTTGGGCAAGATGGCCGAGTATGGTTATGGCGCCAGGTTAAGGTCACCTTAATATCTCAGTTTTCCTGGTGGAGCAATCCTCCTGGGTTCAAATCCCAGTCTTGTCACGTTGATTTCTTTTTGTTATCCCGTTTTGCTTTTTTTTTTCTGGCGGCTTCCTCTTGGCATCATCGTGATTGTATAAGAATCCTCTTTGTCCCGCCTCGACGACCGGCGGCAAGATGGCCGAGTATGGTTATGGCGCCAGGTTAAGGCTACCTTGACACCTCAATTTCCTGGTGGAGCAATCCTCCTGGGTTCAAATCCCAGTCTTGTCAACTTCTATACAATCAATCATTCACGATGAATTGTTGTTTTTTTTTTTTTCGTTCTGCTTGTATAGACATGCCCTCTTATACCACTTTTGCTCCTCTCGCTTCTATCCGAGCTTCTGCCGGCTCAGCGGCAAGATGGCCGAGCATGGTCCATGGCGCTAGGTTCAGGTAACGTGATACACCAGTTTCCTAGTGGAGAAATCCTCCTGGGTTCAAATCCCAGTCTTGTCAGTTCTTTTTGCGTTTCTGCTCTCGTAGGATGAGTGTAGTTGTCACGGGAGAGTGTTTTTTTTTCATGATAGAAATATTGACGTGCCAAGTCAATTGCGGCTATACCGTGTGCCAATTTGTGTTGCTCGCCAAGTTGGTTGCTAAAAGAACGAGACCTTTCCCAAAACGCCGAGCTGAGACCAAATAAATGGGCGGGAAAAGCAATGAGAAAAATGACTAACTGTATCCCAGATGGACAAGAGTCCCCCCCCCCAAAAAAAAAAGAAAGTGAAGAAAATCAAAATCAAACAAATCTGTCCAGAAAAGAATGGTTCGATAGGTCATTCATTGTCCAACTGTTGCGCCAAAAATATCCAATACTGATGTTCATGAGCCTTTGAGCGATGGGTAACTCACGGTGCCTCGCCCGCATTTACCCAACCATCTTGTTGCGCGTCATTCTGCGGAACTGGCGTCACCTGCCACCGCTTTGGCATTGCTTGCATACCGGGCCATAGATCCGTGGGCAGATACTCGCCCACATCTTGACGAAAAGCCTCGCGCGACTCTCTGTCACCAGCTAGCAGCTTGTTCACGCTGGCCTGCGCCATGCGCCACACATTCTCAACCTGGTCGTCGACGGTCTTGCGACGGGCTACTTCGCGAAGGAGCCTGTCGTATGCATTTTCGTAGCCCTCGTAAAAGATTCTCATCTCCCTCATCTCGGACAGCCGGTCAAACACAGTCTCCCGCTCAAGACCCCATCTCGTCTTAAAGTCCTGCTCGGCCGCCAGATAATCTTGCAGGTGTTCCCCAATTGTGCCCAGTATTGAGAAAGCCTCCATCATAGTCATGTACGCCTTTTCGGCCTCGATTCTGCGCTTCACCGAAACTTTATAGTCCTGCTCCATTGCGGCGAGTCGCTCTTGTATCTCGTCCACTACGTCGCTGACCTCGCCTGCGTCTTGAACAACGACACGAAACATCTCTTCCCGGTCACTGTCGGTCGTTGGCTCGAGATCTGATGTGTTGGATTCTTGCTCTGCAATGACACCAGAGATGGACACGCCGTCACTGCCTTGGGCCTGGTTCACCTCGGCAGCCCGGCGTCGAGCCAGAGCTGCGCCGCCGTCTGTGGCTCTTATAGCCGTGACACACATGTCAAAATGATTTGTCAGGGATGTCAACAGCTGCGCCATCACGGTCGAGTTTTCGACTAGACGTAGCATAATATCCATGGCTGATGATTTTACGTTGTGGTCTTCGTCGTCCGAATCGAAGGCTTGGGATTGTACGATGACTCTCTTAAGACTGCGGATATCGTCATCGAAACGCAACAAGTCGCCGTCAAAGGACTGTTGAATACCCTGATGGATGATTAGCGGCGCCGAAATGGTTCTGACGGGAAGCGCATACCTGTAACTCTTGTATGCTCTTCTTCATGGCCTCTCTCATCTGATTGACGCTCTGCTCATCAACAAAGTCGAGCAGATTCCTCTTCTCATCGTCTGTGGGGCGGAGGACGCTATCGACCAACGTTGTGCGCAAAGCCTCGATGGTGCGGCCGAGCTCACCGTCAACCGCATCCATCGCCTTGACCAGACTGCGGAAGTCCTTCTTTCCTCCATCGTATGTGGCTTGGAGGCTGCGGCGCACTTTGACCAGGATGGCGGCCTGATCCAGGGTGGCCTCACGCAGGAACCCAGCCTGGGCGCCGAGGAGAGCCGAGTCTTCCTGCGCGCCTCTAGCGTTATTGACAATTTCGTTGGCGCGGAGGACATGGGTCATGGAGGACAATGACCGCTTTGCAGCCAGGAGGTGGGAGACGAGAGTCTCGGTAGATACGGTTGGCGTTTTCGGGCCCTGTTCATCAGAGCGCCGGAGCGAGGCGGCTGAAGAACCGACACTACGGCGATTCGAGGCTTCCGGAGAAGCCATGATGGCGTTTAGGACGGATACTATCAATATGGGATGCTACACGATGCGCAACGCAGCAAGCTACATGGTAGCAGCGGCGGCGTTGTGTGAATGATGCTGGCAAGTCGTATGTTGGGATAGAAGATGCGATAAGAGAAGCGATAAGCCTCGACTTGATATGGAATAAATGGGGTGTAGGGTAATGCAGTAGGATACCTAGCACGTTGCTATGCAGTACCTTGGTAGGCTGCAGGTCATTCACTCGCCCAGCGGTACCTGGCTAGCGCTTGTGGCGTCATGTATACCTCGACATACATATACCGAATACGAGTCCATGTGCCACCGTCCCCATCGCCCACGTGCAGGTGTACATAAATCTACATTGGGAGTGTACAAAAGTGCGGGAGAATTCTCTGTCTACGCGTCTGCCTAAATCACTCCTTTGTTTTGCTCACCATGTACACATGCACAAACTCACAGTTTCTCCGGAAACCCTATCTCTGGATAATCTGGCCGTTGCCCTGTGCCACCGAATCTCGTTCCGGAGATCGTAAAGAATGTGCGGAAGGATGCTGCATGTGATGCCTGCCCTTTCTACGCTGAGCGGGCGCTCTGCATCCCCCGAGCGCCTTCCCGGCCATGAGGCGAGCGCAAGTATATATGCCTGGATGTTATCCTCGTGACTATAGCCTCGACTCCCATTTCGAAACACAATTCACCTCGGATCTAGCGGTACATTTATATATATAGCCGACACATCTTCCCTATCTACCTATTCACCCTGTCACCACCATGGATAGTCCGCAGTTGGAAACAGGCTCTGACGATGGCTCACCAGCGTCTCGTCTCACCGATGACGGTCGACACTCTTCAGACACAGCCGCGAAACAGGATCAGCCGAGAATCCTCGTTGAGGATGAAATCCTGAAAGGCCCTCCGGAGGTGCCACGGACGCCCAAACTCGCCACGTACACACTTGCCGTCAGGACCCCGCTGAGGACGATGGCGCTGCCTCCAGCCACCACAGACATGGAGGATGTCAACGGTTCGAGCGGCAACGACGGGTGCGAGGCCGACCAGGGCGGGGGAGCGGACAGCAGCCCTTCGGGTGAAGATGTTGTCATTGAATCCATGCAGCCCCGGAAGCCGCGTCCCGAGACACCCACCTGGCGCAAACCATCTGGGCACCATCGCCGCCGATCAACTGGCGGATTGAGAGAGGAAATTTTTGCAAGAAAAGCCGACTAGTATGAGTACCTCAATCTTGTGAAAGAGCGCGATGAAGCTGCGGGAGGCAAATCCCGTTCGCTTTGCCAGTTTCTCGATGCCGACCCGCAAGGCTTTGTACGCCCACACATTAGACGCATTGCCGAGCTGCGCCGTCCCGAGCATCGTCCGACGACCAAGCCCCCTCATCAACAGAAATTTCGGTCGCCCTTCTCGAAGACTGGATCCTATCGTGGAAGGGATTATGCACGACCAATCACTGCCAACGTGGATGGCGCTGCTAATGGCCACGACTACCTCGACTCCTACGATAACCTGGACGGCCTATCGACCCGGCTTCTCCACGGCATCACGGAGGAGCCCGAGGAGGAGGACGCGGAAGTAGACCATCTTCAGATGGTAAGCGCCCGGCGGCCGGCGTGCTGCGCACTCCAGCCCTTTTGCCAGCTAACCGTGATGCAGCAAACTAGAAACTGGCCGGGCTTTAGTGACGACCCCAGGAGTGACGTTCGTCGGTCCGTCTTTATGACTCGCCGCGCCTACCAGCTTGAAGGCGGGACAACCCTTGCATCTTCGAGTAATTCGAAGACTTCGCCCGAGGGACCAATCGCAGACGTCACGACGAGGAGCGATCTGACCAGGCTATACTGTGTGGACCCGGAACAAGTCACCCCCTTCCGTGAAGCCAGACTACCGGATGTGCTGGGTCTATCCGCCATTGCAAAGGCCTATAATGCCGAAGTCACAGCGCGTGAGGACGAAAATGTAAAACGGGCAGAGGTCCATGTGCAGGATCATCCCGCGAAGAAGACAATGCTGGGCAACTTGTTAGACCTGATGCCGTGCAAGTCGCGCAGAAACATCGAGAATAGCGGCGTCTGGCTATGCCCTCACTGCCACCGGTTTCTGGACAGAATGAACCCGGCCGAGGAGGACAAAAAAGAGCTCGAGCGACGCCACCAGCAGCTTGGAATATGGCCACCGCTCAGGAGAGTCCCCAGAATCCGCGCGGCAATGCGACTATGTGCCGGGTGTAAGCGATCTCAATTCTCGGTGCTCGTCGAACGTTTCCACATCGACGAACCCTAGTAGCCAGCTGGATGGACAATTGGCGACGGTGCTGCATGGTGACTGGTAGCGCGGTGACTCAAGATGATGCATTGATTTTCGACTTTAGACTTATCCGGAAGCGGGTTTCAATTTCAGTAGCGGATTGGATGTATGGAAACATGAATAATCAGGGAGCAATTTAGTGCGTTGAAGGACTATTGCGTTTTTCTCGTAGAAGATGATATCCTATCGTTGGGTTCGCCCGTTTCAGCCACACATTCGCAGATCAACCAGCGTCCTTCTATTGCGGCAGGATTGCCAAGATGGCAATTACGCGGCAACGAGCAACTTGATGACCCTGCCGGTAATATTGTTATAGAGGTAAGCATGTGTGTAGACATCTTGACTAGTTTCAACTTTGAGGCTTACAAACCAGCGTTCAGTCACGATCCAATAAGCAGCGGACTTTTCACTCTGGGTGATGATCAAAGTCGTAACAGGATCTCAAGTCCGGGACGCCACCAATCAATCTATTGACTTCTCGGCCGTCGGAGCTAAGCATGCTTTGATGATGTAGTCCAGGGTATGTCTTTATTTTTTATTTTTTTTGTACTTTTTATATTTCACGGGGTTTACCCACACAGACACAACACATCCCTCGAATCCTGTTGGTTTTTAGCCATGACTAAAACCAACAGGATGTTCCCTCTTGTAAAAAAAAACTAAACCAAGCTTCGACATGCCCAAAGAGGTTTATCTCGACAAAAGTAAATGGCGACGAGCATGTCGTTTATGCACTTTGATTGATAAGATCGAGATGCCGTGGGATGACCGGGCGAGCCGGCATCCCCGGATGAGCTCTCCCTTCGGAAAAGGTCTAAGCACAAACTGGACCTTATTGCCTAAAAGAGGACCCTTGGCGCGGAGCGAAACCCAGGAATAGGCGAAACCTTGTTTGCGTGGTCAGGTCCCCTTGGGCCGGAAGCGAGCAACGGGTAGTTGTTGGATCAAGGTTTTTATCGTTTAGCTAGTGATGGGATTCGCTTGGCCTGGACGACGTCAGACGTTCGAGGCCAAGGTTCTTGGTATGATCCTTGACGCGTAACAGATGTCGTGATGCAACGAGGGAGGCCTCACTCTGCATTTATAGAAAGCCAGCGAGGTCCTCTTCTCGTTCTCGATGCCCTTCCATTCCATCACCACTCCATAGCTACAGCACCCCTTACTGCTTCAAAGACCTCCCCTCATCACCATGATCTTTTCAGGCCTCGTCGCCGCGACGCTCGCCGGTCTGACCCTCGGGTACGACCAGCTCGTCGCCTTCCCCGCGCCGACGGTTCGCGAGAACCGCACGCTGGACGAGATCCACAAGGCGGCGCTCGCCGAGGGCGGCGTGGTCACGCTCTGGCACGGCGGCGACGAGAAGGACCAGCACGACGGCCTCAAGAAGGCCTTCGAGTCCCGCTTCCCCGGCATGTCGCTCAACCTCACCGTCGACCTGTCCAAGTACCTCGACGGGCAGCTCGACGACCAGCTCGCGGTCGGCGGCGACGCCGTGTACGTCGACAGCATCATCCTGCAGACGCTGCAGGACTACCCGCGGTGGGCGCGCGACGGGGCGCTGCTGCGCTACGCCCCCGTCGGCTTCGACGAGGTGCAGCAGGCCTTCAAGGACGAGAGCGCCGCGTGGTACGGCGTCTACGTCTTCTTCTGGGCCAACGCGTGGAACGCGGACAAGCTCAACGGCACGCAGCCGCCCAAGGAGTACACCGACTTCCTGCGACCCGAGTACAAGAACAAGCTCGTCCTTACGTACCCGCACGACGATGACGCCGTTCTCTACGGCTACTATCTGATGTAAGTTTGCCTCTCCGAATTTTTTTTTTTTTGCGAATGGGGGTTCTAACAAAGATATCCTCGGGACACAGCATGAAGCAGTACGGTGTATCGTGGTTCGAGTCGCTGGTCGCCCAGAACCCGCGCTGGGTCCGCGGCACCGCGACGCCCGGCGCCATCATCAGGAGCAAGAACGCCACGCAGGCGGCCTACTTCGCGGCGGGCGGGGGCTTCGGGTCCTCGGGCGGCGTGAGCTTCTCGCACCCGGCGGAGGGCAAGTACGTGTCGTGGGCGCAGACGGCGGGGATCCTCAAGGACGCGCCGCACCCGGAGGGCGCGAAGCTGCTGCACAACTTCATCCTGAGCCGCGAGTACCAGACGAGCTCGGGCACGTGGTCGACGCGCCGCGACATCGACCCGCCCAGCGGCTTCCCCGTGCTGTGGAACCAGACGGCGACGAACCCGACCGAGTTCAGGCAGTTCATGGAGGACCGCGCGCTGGTGGAGAGGCTGCGCTTCTGGTTCGAGGGGCGCCTGGGGCTGGCAAAGGGGCTAGATCCGGTGGATGACGACTTGTAGAATGGGGAGACGGTGTTTTTTTTTTTTATAGACGTATGGAATGTATAGAAGAGAACATGGAAAGTGGGAAATATAGACTGTGTGAGACCGTTTCTGCGTCATTGGCTCCTCATGTAGCTTGTCTGCTAGGTTAGGATGCTGGTGACATTATTCGATGTGGTATCGAGGCTTTTGTACGCCTGTCCTATGCCGAACAGCTCCCAAGCGACGCATTCTTCAAAGGTTTGCATCTTGTGCGCGTGTGCAGGACATACGATAGTTATGACCTCCATTATGGCTGAAGGACATAGTAGTTGACTGGCCATTCTAGCCGATGAGCTGTAGGCTTTGTCGGCTAAAAGTGCTCAGGATGCTACTCCTGTGACTTGAGCGGTACTCTCGTCAATATACGTTTTGTTTGAGGAACAAATAAGCATGAAAATTGAAGCCGTGAGAGAAGAGCACTACTAGGCGGATCCTCACCAAATTATGCACACAAAGCTAGATGCATAAAGCTTGCATTATTCTGGTATCAATCATGTCTCATCTCAAGAGTCAATCGCCACTCTCGCCACTCTGAATGCAACCGCGGGTGGCCCCTTTTCATTTTCTAATCTCAGATAGTCTCTAGCAATTTTGGCATATATATGCTCCGCGACACTGTAATCGCACCATCTTGTCTTGTCGTCCAGTTCGTCGGCTCTCATCCCTCGACGAGAAAGACAATGTCGCAGCGCGAACTCTCGAGCTGCCACAACCGAGGCTGCATCCCAATCTATCCACAATCGCATAGCGAAAGCCACTGCTGGCGCATGGGTGCCATCTGAGATCTGCCGCCGCTGCGGGCCTCGCTCATGCATGTCTGGCCCTGGCTGATCTACTGCGGCACACAAGAGACACACACATCAGATGTAACCCCCCGCTGATAAGCCGAGCTGAAAGCATGCGCTTTATTCACTACATATCCTTCTTCTCTTCGTGGCATCTCGCTGCGGCACACGTAACTAACCAGGCTTGCCATCTCATACATTCCAGCAGCAATCATGCCACATTTGTCAACGTTTCTTTCGCGACTTACACAGTCACTCGCCCTCGATGCCGACCCCAACATCTCCGGCTCGCAGCTCATGGTACACCACGGCTCTGCCTCCCTTCCTCCAGTATCCCGCTGACAGCTCCAGCTCGCCAGCGCAGACCTGCAGCCCGTGCCGCGCGACCGCCGCCGCTGGACCGCCTGGAACTTTGTCGGCTTCTGGGTCGCCGACGCCTTCAACGTCGCCACCTGGATGATCGCCTCGTCCATGATCGTCGCGGGGCTCTCGTGGTGGCAGGCCTGGCTGGCCGTCTGGCTCGGCTACGGCGCGACGGCCGTCTTCATCGTGCTCACCGGCCGCATCGGCGCCGTCTACCACGTCGGCTTCCCCGTGCTCGCACGCGCGTCCTTTGGCATCTGGGGCAGCCTGTGGCCCGTCTTCAACCGGGTCGTCATGGGTATGTCGGGCCCCGTCCTTTGCTTTTGATTGATAACAGCGCTGATACTGGGGCTGAGCAGCGTGCGTCTGGTATGGCATCAACTGCTACATTGGCGGGCATGCCGTGTATCTCATGCTTCGCGCGATATGGACGTCCTGGGATCGCGTTAAGATTCCCAATTCTCTTAACGGCGGCACCACTACGGCCGACTTTGCCTCGTTCATCGTCTTCTGGGCCTGCTCGCTGCCCGCCCTCTGGTTCCCCGTCTACAAGATCCGCCACCTCTTCACCTTTAAAGCCTGGTTCGTCCCGCCCGCTGCCATCGCTTATCTCGCCTGGGTCGCCGCGAGAGCCGGCGGCATTGGCCCCGTCGTTTCCCGCGGCGCCAGCCTGCACGGCAGCGCTCTGGCCTGGGCGTTTGTCCGGGGCGTCATGTCGTGCGTCGCCAACTTTGCCACCGTCATCATCAACGACTCTGATTTCACGAGGTTCGCGCGCAGTCCCCGCGACGCGCTGTGGTCGCAGCTCTTCGGCCTGCCGCTGGCGTTCGCATTCACTTCGCTCGTCGGCATACTGGTGTCCTCCGCGTCCGCCGTTCTCTACGGCGAGCCGGTGTGGAATCCGCTGCAGCTGCTCGAGAAGCTGCTGGTGTCCGGCGAGGCCGGCGCCGCGCAGCGCTTCGGCGTGTTTGTCATTGCGTTTGCGTTTGCGCTCGCGCAGCTCGGGACGAATATCGCGGCCAACACGGTCTCGGCTGGGACGGACATGACGGCCATGCTGCCACGGTACATCAACATCCGACGCGGAGGCTACATCTGCGCTGCCGTCGGCCTCGCCGTCTGTCCGTGGGTGCTACTCCAGAGCTCAAACACCTTTTTAAACTGTCTGTCGGCGTACGCCATCTTCCTGAGCGCCATGGCTGGTGTGATTGTGACGGACTACTACTTTGTGCGCAGAGGATACATCAACGTGAGTGAGCTGTACACGGCGCGCAGAACAGGACCGTACTACTACTCGTTTGGTTTCCATTGGCGTGCCTACATGGCCTATCTCGCGGGCATCTCGATCAATGTGGTTGGGTTTGCGGGAGTGGTGGGGGCCACGGTGCCTGCTGCCGCAATGTACGTCTTCAACGTCAACTTCTTTGTTGGCTTTGCCGTCTCGTCGGTTATGTACTGGGTGCTGTGCAGGCTATCTCCGGTACCGGAAACAAGTAGGGTATGGGCGGAAGCGAGCGATAGTAGCGATAGCTTGCCAATGATGCCATCAAGCCGGGACGAAAAGGACATTAGCCATCAACACATGGCATGATCAATGACAAGCTGAAAGTAGTATCAATTAGAGCCATGCTACAAGGTGACCATTGGGGACACGGAAACTTTTGCCGCCTCTGCATTCAGGGCGTCCATTTCCGCTTGCACCAGCGGTATGCCCGTCGTTTCGCGCTCCTGCTGCGCCAATTGCTCCAGCTCGCCGGGAAAGTAGATGCGCTCGACCCCAGCCGCCTTTTCCGACCCCGTAATCTTTTCATAGAGGTACTGCATGCGCTTACGGAAATCTTCCAGGCTCATGAATAGATCCGGCTTGATGGCAAGCATGAAGTGTCCGACGTCTGCCGGCTTCGACGGATCATATGGCCCTGTCACTTCTCCCGCAAACGCCGACCCGGATAGCACCCCCGAAAAGACGTCCATCATGATGGCGAGGGCAGAGCCCTTGGGTCCACCCATCGGCAGCATAACGCCTCCGAGTGCCGCCTCTGGATCGTCCGTCGGTTGCCCCTCCGCATCCAGCGCCCAGTCCAGCGGGATCTTGTCCCCTCGCCGCTTCGCCTTGTAGATCTTGCCGCGCGCCGCCACCGACGGCGCCATATCGAGGATGAAACTCGGCTGCGCGCCGCTGGCCGGCGCACCGCATGCCATTGGCGACACACCGATGAGCTTGCTGCGGCCGCCCCATGGCGCGAGCGCAGGGCTCGAATTGGTCATTACGAGACTCATCATGCCGGCGTCGAGCGCGCGCTGCACGATCCACGCGCTCATGCCAAAGTGGTTGGAGCGGCGCACGCTCGCCATGCCGATGCCGTACGTCTGCGCCGCGGCGATGCACGCCGACATGCCGGCCTCGGCCGCGAGAAAGCCAAAGCCGTTGCGGCCGTCGACATGCACGACGACGGGCGTGACGTTCGTGACGACAGGTGTGGCGGCGCGGTCGAGGGCGTCCTGTCGGATGCGCTCCAAGTAAGAGGGGATGCGGTGCATACCATGCGTGTCGACGCCACGAAGGTCGGCGGCGATGAGGGCCTGGGCTATGATGGTGGCGTTCTCGGCGGGTACGCCGTTGCCCGTGAGGATGTCATGGACGAGGCGCCGGGCCTCGCCTGCAGAGACGCGGTGCTGTGGTTGTGGTACTTCTTCAGCCATATCTCTTGAATTAAGTCAAACGTAACAGAGGCTGTTCCTCAACTACAGGAAAGAGCAAATGAATATTGTGTAAAGGCAAACAATGTATAAAAAGCTTCCGTTCTTATGGTCTCCTCGAGACGGCATTTCTCCGCAGATGCTGGTGGAGATTTCGGAGATTTTCCGAGAAGCGGAGCGACTCCGTCTGCGCCGGGTGATTCCCGCCATTGAACCATGACATGTGCAGGAAACCCAGTCAGAGCAAAAAGTGTTGGTGATCTTTGAAAACCTCATCGCATCTGAGGAATCCAATGCCTGGGAGCACACGGCAACGTCGGGGTGATTCCGAGCGCCGTCAGCATCGCGCAACGCTTGCGTGTCTACGCTGCCAGCGGCGCAAGGTCCGATGCGACGGCGACTTGCCGGCTTGTCAGAATTGCAGAAAAGCTGGGGTTGTCTGTGCAGATGGTCTCAGTGCGCGACTTAAAGATCTGCCCCGAGCGTAAGTTGGCACTTCTATGGCCTATCGGCGTCGTAATCGTGTCGCTAAGACGTCGCAGTGAAATCTCAAATCTTAGAGCTCGCATAAGATGGCTGGAGTCTATAGTAAGGCGACGCTGTCCTGAAGTCGACTTAGAAAATGGACAGCCCAGCTGCGACGTTAGCTCTGCAGAGCCAGACACAACAGCTCTTGATGCTGGAGACGGCACAATTGCCGAGCACGAGACAAGTCGGCAGGATCAAAGCGCAAGCCTTGCGCAAAGCGAGCCTCTACGTCTTCAGGAGACCTTGGCAGTTGATGGCAGAGCTGCTCATGAAATTGGCATGTTGTCACTCGGTGGCAGTCAAGAGACGAGATACATCGGTCCGTCCAGCGGCTACTTTCTTGCTCGAATAATGCTCAGCAAGCATCGCGCGCCGGAGATCTGTGGTGTGCCAAGATCTGTGCCCTCTCTTCCCGGGGAGCTAGTCGAGTCTTGCCATGGTCTATTGCCGCTGCCGTCCAGAGACATGGCCAATCGCGTGTTTGAGGCCTACTTTGCTTTTATTCAGCCTCAATTTCCGATGCTGCACCAAGCGACGTTTATGAGCGCTGTGGATTGTGTCTACGGAGCACAAGACGCATCGCCGGTCATGCTGTTCCAGGTTAACATGGTCCTTGCCATCGGCGCGACTATCTTGTCGGTACGTTCTCAGACTCGTCTTCCCAGCGATTCGTACTGCCTCAACGCACTGCAGCACTTTGCCCAGTTGAACATTGAAAATTCACTTCAAGGTCTGCAATGCCTACTCTTGCTACTGTTATTCGCGCTGCACAATCCCAGCACGAGATTCAATGTGTGGTACCTCAATTATCAGTGCCTCGCTGCCGTTCTGGATCTTGGCCTGCAGAGAAATATTACAGTCCAATCGGGCATCTCGCTCCTCGAACAGGAAATGAGAACCAGGATCTTCTGGGTCTCCATTTCTCTTGACCGAGTCATCAGCACTATAATGGGCCGGCCGATCGGGTTGCGTGACGAAGCTTGTGAGCTTCGGTTGCCAGGAGAGATGCAGGACGCGAGGCTAGACGGCAGCCCCGGCATGACATCAGTCGATATTGCCTTTTCGGTGCACCTATTCCGTGCGACCAAGATCAATTCCGAGATCAAGTATGTTGCCAACAGCATCGTCCACGAAGCCCCGAGATACGCCTACCCGCCGCAAACCGATATTTACGGGTGGCAGGCGGGCATTCTCCAACAGTTAGATGATTGGGTGGCGCAAGTACCATCGGGTTCGGGCAGGAATGAGTTTATGGAGCTCATTTGTCAACTTCGACAGCACAGTCTCTGCATGCTCCTTCTTCGACGTAGTCCTGCAATCCCCAAACCCACGTCGGATGCTCTACAGCGCTGTTTCAGTAGCGCAGTGGAAAGTATACGCATCCTCGACAACATGTATCGAAAGAACTTGCTATTTTATAACTGGGTCAACCTTCACGGGCTTGTTCTCGGCGTGCTCACGACGCTATACTGCATCAAGGCCGAGCCGCAGATTGCACGCTCAACGCAGCCGAACGAGCTGCTGTCGACTGTCGGCTCAGGGCTTAGCTTGCTGAGCGCGGCGGGCGAACACTGGTCAGCCGCGAGACGGTGTCGCGATGTGCTCGATAGCCTGGCCAAAGCGATAGTGGAGTGGCTGCAGGAACAGACCGCGCAGTCGTTGCCGGCAGGCCCAGCGCGGTCAGCAAGACGGTCAAGCCGGCCTCGAGCACAGCCTGCATCAACGGAGGATGTCGGTGTTGATTTCAGCATTGATGCACCGTTTATAAGTCAGTTTGCTGCAGACAATATGGACAACTTCTTTGACCCATTCGGCGATTTGTTTCCAGAGAGCGACTTCGTCAACATCGATTTCATGATGCAAAGTCTCTTCCAGGACTTTATTCCAACAAGTCTGAACTGAGGCTTTTTGATAGTAAATTGGTCGAGCTAGATTCAACATGCGAGGTGTGGCTTAAAGCACCAGCGCTGCAAGAATCGGTGCCAGGTCTGGTGAGGGGTACTCAGGGTTACCGGTAGTATCAGTGAACCACAAGATTGAATGTTCTGTAAATTGGATAACTCCCTGGTGTCACTCCTGTTGGCGGTAATATCCTCTCTCTACTCCGCCTAGATTCCGCGTTCTCTACTGCCTCAGGTTCAATCACAAGCTCACAGTGGCGTATTGATCCCCGTGGCCGGTGTTTTTGCCGATCCCCTCACAAACTTGGTATGCTGCGCCACCGTCACCGGGAGCCGGTCACCGTCGTCGAGCACCTTTTCGATGCGCACCGTGACAAAGGCCATGCTGCCGCCGACCTTTTCCGTGGCGGCCGTCACCTCAAGCACATCGCCAACGGCCGCGGTGCCGAGGTAGCTGAGGTGCATGTCGACGCTGGTGCCGGTGGTCTCGCGCAGATCCCAGGAGGCGATGGAAAGGCCCGTGGTCAGGTCGACAATGGTGGCGGAGACGGCGCCGTGCAGGCCTCCGCGACTGTTGACGTGCTGGTGCTCTAGGGCCAGACGGAAGACGACGCGGCCGCGGGATGTCTCTGCGGGGACCAGCGAGAGGGTCGATAGAATGATGCCGTAGATGGGACTGCGCGTTTTGAGGGTGTCGAGAAGAGTCTGGACGTGCGTCGCGCGGAGGGCGTCGGCGGTGGGAGACGCGTCTGGTTGCGAGGGGCCCATGGCGGCCATGTCTGTGATTGGAGATGCGATGCAGAGGGTTGCAGGACAACTGTGCCTATTTGGGCGAGTGTAAAGCTGGCAGACGATGAAGAGGTGAAGGGTTTTTTTTTTTGGTGTTGGGTATTTGGTGAGGGGGCTGGTGGGCCTGCCGTGGCCGTTTACAAACAGCAACCAGTCGTCTGTCGCTGTTCTACTTGTCGAGTCGAAAGTTCTATTTTTTTTTCACATTGTGACATGAGCACAGGGATCAGTCGCCAGCCGAGAAATCTGCGCCATCTCTCGTTGTATCATTACCTGAATTTTGCGCATACGACCTACAGCGCGGTGCGCTTCGGTTCAGCCCAGTGACTTTCGGCCAAGACGAGATCGGGCTTGCAGAACAACGCCTAGACCGACCACATATACTGAAAGACAAGGCGATTTGTGGCGGAAGAGAAAGAAAAGGGGAGATCACTACAAGCTCAAAGGCGGTTTACTGGGCGCCGGAATGTCGACCCGTCTTCAACGCAAGCCGTGCCGCGACAAGGAGGAAATCGAAACGATGGAGCAACAATCCCGATCTGGGCACAACTCGAGGCAACACTCGATTTCAATAGCTGAAGAGATGCTCTGTTGATGACAGCCGACTGTATCTTGAAACGGCTTGTCCACCTCCTTGACCTCCATTTCAGCTTGGTTGCCGTTCTCTCCCAGAAAATTCCACTCGTAGCATTTGCTGTCTTCCAGCTTGCAGACCTGCTTCGACACCAAATGCGGCACCGGCTCGTTCTCGACGAGCCAGGCCGTTCACAGCATTCCATCCACCCAGTAGAACCTCTGCGCGTGCTAATTTTCGAAGCCGATTTTGATGTGGCCGGCCTCGTCTGGTATTTCCTGATGCTCCGGCCTCTTCCAGGGCATGTCTTCATCGGACCCCATCGAGCCAGGAGTCCTGGGTGCAATCATCAGTTGCTCCTTGTTCTGCATGTTTTTATAGAAGAGCCGCTTGGAGGTGTTGTTTCCAATAACCACGGGATAAAGAGCCATAGCTTCGGGTGTAATTGATGAAGTGATATATCTTCTGAGAGGTTGGGTTATTGAACTTTGATTTTTGGGTTTGTTGATGTGTTTGCCGTGAGAGACAAAACAACGGAAGGTGATGTTGTGGTGGTATTTATAGAGCAAAACATGTATGAACGGTTGGCCGCGTGTTGTGTCAACACATATATCGTGAAGCTTCTGCGAAGAGCTGTTGCATACATCTAGCCTCAACAAGAAGAGCATCATCTCCCCGAAAGATTACGGGGCGCATGATTCGTTTGCAGGCTTTGCAGGCTAGAATAGCTGCCGGGTGGAAGGCAAAAGCTGATCGTGCGATAAGTCCAAGGCTGCCACAAGCGATTCGACCTTATTGTCCAGCTCATCATGATGAAAGATGGAGCGCGTTCCAGACGAAGGCGTTGACCGCCATGTTTGTAAGTCGCGTCAGAGAGACCTCCGAGATATTGGATGACAACGGTGTTGTTCGACACACTAGCGTGTATAATATTGCCAGCTATATGGTACTGTCGCTTAAATCACACGACTCATAGCACGTGTGATGTTATCCAGGTCGCATCAATGGGCAAGCAACATGTAGTCGAGCGGTATTACTAGATAAGCAATTGGATCACTGGAATTACTAAGCAAATCCCTACACATGATATGTTGCAGCAAACGTTCCGCTGTTGCGTAGCGGGTGAGTCGTACGATGCTGCACTGTGGTAACGACCTTGGAATAGATGGCAGGGATGAACATATATGCAGATTAACAATATTTCCCCAAAATCAAGGATTCAGCTCAACGACGGTCATCAAATATCTAGCCTCGGTACTAGGCTAAACCACTTCCACCAGCTCCCCCTCGATAGCGTCTGAGTCTTGTCCTTGGCGGCCTACGTGCTGCCGCAACATATAGACAAGGTTCTTGCCTTTTTCTACCATGAATGAACAGCTGGGGAGAGTATTCTGCTCCTGCGAAATATGAAGCTGGGCAATATAGAAGGGTTTCCTGTGCCTAGGAGCCATACTAATCTTAAAGCTTATCACGCAAACACATACCCACACACACAAGACGTCGCTCACACTGCCATTGCATGGGCTAGAAGTAAGCGGGCAGGTCGTGAGATCACAGTCTCGAATTTCCGTAATGTTTGTTTGATGTATTGTAAGAACGTTGTCTTTCTGTAGAAGAGTAACGACAGCGTCTGATCACATGCTGCTGCGTCGTTTTTCCGATACCACCTTCAGTCAGGCTTGGCCGGACGCACGCACGCATGTGGTCAGAAGAAGAGGATTAAAACTCCGTCATACGATATGAAATTCCTCCACTCCATGTATAGTGAATCCGTGTTTTTATGCTACTAGTTTAGTTATCTCGTCTGATGCCCGGCCTGGTGCAGGTGAATATAGCAGGCCGTCGACAATTTCATCGACTATTAAAATACGTAGATCAGGATTGATGGGATGCACCATGAATGCGATTTGTATCGAGAAATAGCAGTGACTTTAAGTTAAAACAGCTTCGAGGTTTCGTAAAATGCTCTTTCTTATCAGCAAAGATAGTATGGACAACTTGCGACGATGATGGCGGCGGGCCTTTCTTGTCATGCTCTTGCCTACTCGTGCCTCGCCGTTCCACTGTTGCCTCGAATCACAACAGTCTGCGGAGCACCGATACCAGAAATCGCTCGAAGCCGAGTTTTTAAAAGTCATTCTAATTCTAGAAGCGGGTGGTTAAATCTCCATGCTCTGTCCTGCATAGTGCTGGCCTCCAGCCTCGCACGTCTCAACCTTGCCTTTCTGCCGCAATTGGGACCCTGTGCAGTGGATCCTTCCTATGTGAATATTTCAAGCCACTAAAAAAGAGGACAATAATGAACGACATTTTATTCTGTTTCTTTTTTTTAAAAGCGGGAAATGCAGTGGTAAAAGTTATATCGATACCTAACTGCCGTGTCGGCCACCGTGTAAGTAATCTCGGTTAGGGGTTATCAAACACTCCCAAAATTATCTCTAAGGACCATGTGGCAATTATAACGGCGCGTGCATTGCGATATTTCTCATCAAAATATCTATTTACTGCAGATAGAGCCATTTTTGGGCCCCTCTTCCCTTGCAGCCGTAAAGCGCAGTGTGATCACATCACCGCGGGGTTACATTTTGTTGGTAAGCCGATGTCGACGTTATAAAGGTGACTCTCGCATTATCATATCCATTACCAAAACACGGTCCAACCCTTCATTAAATTTCTATCGACTACTTTGCTTACCATGACATCCGCACAGGCACTTCTTGACCACATCGTGATCCTGGTCGACCGCGCCACGCTCGACGACATTGACGCCCGCCTCGACGGCCTCTTCACCGTCGCCCCCGGTGGCCGCCATGCCGATGGCCTGACGCTGAACCGTCTCATCCTCTTCCCCGACGGCGTCTACGTCGAGCTCATTGCCTTTGTCGACGACGCCGCCCGCCACGGTCACCGCTGGGGAGCCTTTCCCGACGGCACCATTGTCGACTGGGCGTGCTCGCTCGCCGCTGGCGAGTCTGCTTTTCCACAGATCCAGGAGCGTGTGCGTGCCGCGCGCACAGACTACATCTACGGAGATGTCGTGCCCGGTGGCCGCCAGACAGCGGACGGGACAGAGATCAGATGGGCGGTCGGATCGGCGGAGAAGACGGACGGAGGAGCCGTGGAGGGAGGTAGACTGCCGTTTTGGTGTCTGGATCGCACGCCGAGACGGTTGCGCGTGCCCTACCAGAGCTCGCCTGAGCTGACGAGACATGCATCGGGAGCGAGGGGTGTGTCGCGGCTGGTGCTCGAAGCGCCGCGCGAGGATGTGAAGCAGCTAAGCGCTGTCTACGGCGCGATATTTGCAAAGAACGTTCAAGGTGGCGACGATGAACGGCATTTCGAGGTGCCGTCAGGGGAGCACGGTGGCAGACAGACAGTCTCCGTCTCGGCTGGCGACGGGGGGCAGGTGATTAAGCTGGCGCTGGTGGGAGACGACAGCAGCCCGTCATTCGTCGAGTTGCTTCCGGGCCTGGTCATCAAGATTGAGAATTGACACTGGCTGTTCTGCGTCCATTGGATTGATGAGAGTGAGCTATCGGGTTGAGCTACGCATGATGAGACAATTGGGTTGTAACGTGATGTATTTAGAAAATTGAGACGGAGTCATTCACTTTCAGGACTAACGAGGGGAAATGTATCACACAATAAGATGAATGAAGTCAGGAAAAGACCCGTGGAACAAACAGAAAGTCGTCGGCCTATGCGTAATTTCTCGAGCGAATGTTCAAACTTCACTCTAGGTCGAATCCTTGTCATTCTGATTACCTCTCATCCTTTCGAGTAGGATTTGCGTCACCCTCGGCCATGTAGTGAGTGAGCACACGACAAGTCAAGCTGTCTGTCTGCTAACGATGAGGACGAAGAGGCCATCGTAGGACAGGGGGGAGCTCTAGAGGTTCCTGAAGATCGAAGCAGCGCTCTAGATTGCTCTCATCGCGAGTGCACGACCAGAACTGCTGCTTCCAATTCCCACGTGATAATAAACACAAAGGCACGAGATTATGATTCTATGACTCTCCTATGCATCACCCCTGGCCCTCATCGGCCGCTTGCAGCCTCTCATCACACAAGCAGCCAAAGAAGGCCGCCTCGTTCGCTGACCGGCAACGGCAGGCTCCACTTTTGCGCATCTCGAGATTTCCAAAACACACACACATACAGTATAGACACACACAGACCTCCTCAGCCAAACTTGATTTGTTCCTTCCAACACCAACAATCGCTAATCGCGTCACGTCCACTCACTTCAACGCGCGCGCCCTGCCTTTTTGCCTTTTTTTTTTTTTTCCAATCGCTTGCTCACAGAACCGGGAATCCATCAGCAGGACACAATGGCCGACAGCGAGGACAACATCACCATGAGCGGCGGCGGCGGCGGCGATGACACTGCCAACGTCGAGGTCGAGATTGTCACCTCGACCGCCGATGTCGAAATGGGGGGCGCCGCCTCGGGCACAGCGGCAGCCGGTGACGATGCGCCGTACGAGAAGGGCCCCGTGGAGGACGCGGATGCGTCGGTGATTCAGCAGGATTCCACGCAGGACGCGCGACCCAGCTTCATCGAGTACCTCGCGAGCCCGATCGTGACGCTGCTGGTCGGTCATGATGCGCAGACGGTGTTGACGGCGCACCAGGCCCTGCTGTCCAAGAGCCCGTACTTTGTGGAGATTTGCCAGAGCTTTGTGAGCGACGGAAGCGTACGTGGTTCTTTCTCGCCGCCCGTGGCCCCGCCGTCGGAGGGAACCCCAGCTGGCGATGTTGTCCCCAACTGAGTGCGACAAGCTCGCGATGGCAAAGCTCAGATGCTGTGTGTTCATCTATAGGAAAGCATTGGCTAATTCGCCACGCCTCTAGCCCCGCCAAATCGAGCTCCCCGACGAAGACTACCACGCCATGGGCAGCTTCCTCGAGTTTCTCTACACCGGCGAGTACTTCCCCCGCAAGGTGCCCGGACAGCGCACCCTCGAGCACGACCCGAGCATGCCGACAGACGTCGACGACACGGGCGACCACCTGCTGCGGCACGCGCGCATCTACACGCTGGCGGAGAAGTTCAGCATGGAGCTGCTCAAGAAGCTGGCCTCGTCCAAGATCCACTGCATCAACTCGACGGCCAAGGGCGAGCTGGCCTATGCGCGCTACGTCTACGCCAACACGAGCACCGAGGACAACACGGTGCGCGCGCCTATTGCCAGCTTCTGGGCGGCGCGGTCGCACGCCCTGCGCGCCGAGGCCGAGACCGAATTCAAGAGCCTGTGCTTGGAGCACCCCCAGTTTGGTTACGACGTCTTGAGTAGGTCCATCTCGTGTGATGACGTGGCAGATTACAACACTAACGTGTGCATGCAGCTCGCGTGCTGGACGACAAGCTCAAGAGGGAGCGCAACGAGAAGATGCACCCGGCGACCACGGCGAGCAGTCGCAAGCGCTCCCGCCACAGCTCCGGAAACGCGCATTGAAATCGAGGAAACGAAGTGATGATGGGATGCTGTTGCTGTCGTGTCGTGTCGAGGGAAAGCATATCCTTTTTGCGGGGTATTATTTATTTTGGGGAAAATGAAAGTCTCTGCGAGACATGTATATTCTCTGCGTTTTTGATGCCCAGTTGTGATGAGAAATGGGGGTCTTCATGTCAGTTGGTACTATATCATCATGTGCGTTTGTTTCTTGTATAATGGAAGGCTCAGATGGTGCTGCTTAGGTTACGACGGGGTATTCAATATATTTTGCGCGCAAATAATCTTTCGGTAGTCTGGTGCCGCCTCGGTCAGCACGTCGCAATGTATCAGCCTTGGAGGAACTAAGCATCTGCAGAAGAAAAAAAGTCACCGAGGTGGTCAGGCAAAATCTCCCCGTAGAAGGGGATCGATTAGATGTTGGGAACTAGGATATGAGGTGATGATGGGATACTATTTCCTGAACCAACTTATGGGTATGGACTGGACAAACTAGGTATTTGCTAAAGATTTTACTCTGCCATCACTCGCGGCCCTTAGCTATTCCCTATTATAATTATTCTTAATTTTCACGGCTTCAAGAGGTAGCTCTGATCCCTGCCGTAGAATGCCATAGCAGATTTAAGACTCCTTACTTCTTCCATCTATCTAGAGGGAGTGCTTTTCTTTCCCTTCTGAACTTTTTTCAATCCTCTTCGTCTTCCCTCAGTCACCATCTTGCGTCATGGCACTGACGGCGCATTGCACGTATAGTACACCACCATCGCCCAAACTATAGCCGTGCATCCCATCAGCAGCACTCCATGTCAGCAAATCCGCATAGGCTCGCATTTACTCGTCTCGCACACAGTTCCTACATCCGTTCTGCTCAGCACATTACTCGGCACGAAAGCACTTCATGGCAAGACAAAGGGCAAAGAGCGGAACGGCGGGATTCCGATTGCCTCTTCGAGACACAACTGTACCGTCAGGCACCAACTGCCGCATCACGTACCCGGCCCCCGGAGATCGTCAAAAGGTTCTGTCTCTACATGCATGTACTTGCAGCTGGGCGCAGATGGGAGACGCAGTTCTTGAGGGTGTTGCATCTTACGAGAGCGGCATATCGTTGCAGTGCAGGGAGGGCTCCCC
>JAFEME010000394.1:0-28570 GCA_018831755.1 Niveomyces coronatus
CTTTTTTTTTTTTTTTTTTTTTGCTGCTCATTTTCTGGTTTTGTTCGGCTTCGACGACTCTAGAAATGAATGGACGATCTGCTCATTCATCCTGCGTACCCTTCCTTACTTTGCGCAGACGGCGATGAAAAAAAAAAAAGTATCAAAGGACTACTCTGCCTTTTTGCGGCTCTTGAGATAATCACGAATCTGCTCAAATTTGCTGGCAAAGAACATGCCCGTCTTGTCGTTGGACCAGACCAGCACGCCAATCTCGTCGGCGAAGCGCCTGGTGTCGTGGTACTCGCGGGTGTCGTCAAAGTCGCGGAAGAGGAAGCCCCCCGTGGTCTTCATGCGCTCGTTCTCCAGCTGCCAGAGGCGGATCTGGTCGACGACGGTGGGGGGCAGCACGGGCCGGGTGCCGCCGCCGGCGGCGTTGGCGGCGGAGCGGTGCATCTGCTCGTGGGCGTGGGCGGCGAGGTAGGCGAGGATCTGGTCGGCGGTGATGCCGAACTGGATGGCCTGGCGGATCGAGGTGCGCGTGACCCGGCCGGCGACCATGTCGGGGAAGCGCATGGTGAGCTTGGAGAAGAGGGCGAGGACGGCGATCTGCAGCGTGGACTGCGTGTAGGCGTACAGGCGGTAGTTGGTCTCGATGACGACGGAGCCGCGCTGGTCGCCCGAGGAGGAGGGGGGTGCGGAGGCGCTGTCGAGAGCGGCCGAGGTGGCGGCCGCGACGCCCTCGCTGATGCTGCGTAGGCCCATGGGGTTGGTGGCGCCGGCACCGCCGCCGCCGCTGGTGAGCGTGGTGGCGAGGCGGGTGGGAAAGAACATGGAGCGCTTCTGCGGGGGGATGTAGACGAGGCCAAAGTCGGCGAGGGCGGGGAGCATGTTGCGGCGCTTGTCGGTGAGGGCGTTGGTGTCGTAGGCGCGGCCGAGGTCGAGGCTGGCGAGGACGAAGAGGAAGGAGAGCATGTCGACGGCCTCGGAGGAGGCGCTCTTGTTGGCGTCGATGGCGTCGAGCCAGAGCAGCAGCAGCGTCCAGACCTGCGCGTTGGCTTCCTGCAGCAGGAAGGTGAAGCCGGCCTGGGTGATGCCGACGCTGCCGCCGGGGCGGCGGTCGACGAGGCGGCCGGCGACGAGGATGTCTTTGACGCTCTTGTTGGGGCCGCCGCCGGCGTCGAGACCACCGCCGGCGACGCTCTTGTAGCCGACGCTGGAGACGACAAAGTGCAGGATGTCGTCCCAGCGGCGGCGGGCGTAGCGATCGAGGAAGGCGAGGTCGATCTCGGGCGGGATGCTGAGGCTCGAGGGCACGCCGAACGAGTTGTGCGTGCCGCCGCCGGTGAGGGCGAGGCGCATCGAGGCGCGGAAGTTGGTGGTGAGCTGGACCTCTTGCGACTTGTCCTTGGTCGGGACGGAGAGCTGGATGATGTGCAGGCTGCGCAGGGTCGAGATCATCTGATCCTTTTGC
Organism: Niveomyces coronatus; assembly: GCA_018831755.1. NCBI lineage: Eukaryota > Fungi > Ascomycota > Sordariomycetes > Hypocreales > Cordycipitaceae > Niveomyces > Niveomyces coronatus. The sequence goes on from JAFEME010000394.1 coordinate 1,454, forward strand.
CTAGGATGCGTGTTGGCAGAGGTCATGGGGAGCCGTGGGGAGGGCAGGAGGGGGAGGCCATGGCGGCGGACCTTTTTGCTTCGGGCTTGACCCAAGTGTCGAGATCGGCCATCGTCATGGGGCAAGGCATGTACAGCATGCGCATGACAAATGTCTTGGCTGTCGGCCGCGCATCAGCGGACATGATCCCGGACAAGAATCCAGACCCCCGGCTCCGACTCTCTGTCGGGATGCAGACTCACCGAGCTGTGGCAGCATGCGTCGAAAAATGGCAAACGCCGTCGAGGGCTGCTGGTACAGCTTCCTAAACGTGGTGCCGGGCAGCTTCTCGAGATAGTCCGACAGCTGGAGCGCCGGGGCCGGAGCGGCGGCCATGATGACCTCTACGCTACCGACGTTGTCGGTTTTTTTTTTTTTTTTTTTTCCTCGGGGAGGCTTTGTTTTGTCGTGATCGACGAGGGTGGTGTGCTCGGTATGTCGTCGCAAGGGACAGCGATTCCCAGGCAGGTTTTTGGCTAGACTGCTAAATCATGGTTATCGGGAGGAACCGGTTCAGCGCACAGTCTATGGTGTCGTTGACTGCGGCGGAGAAGGATTCAAACGTGTTGCGCGTAAAATAAATTCGTTGAAAGGAGCAGATAGTTTGCTTATGATTCACAATCGCGACAAAGCAATTCAGTGCGTGAGGTCGGTTGATGATCGGATAATTACATATGATATTAGAGGGGCAGACTCGGGCCTAGCCTAGTGTGTGCCGGTTTATTTACAGCACGCTGCTCACAGTGGTCTTCACCAAGTGAAGCGCCCGTCCGCGCCAGAGGTCGGTCGGTGGTGTCGCTACCTGCTGACGATGCGGTGCTATACAGTACTATACACATACATACTAGTACATATCTTATGTTGCCGGACTTCTTCTACACCAACATATCCGACCGTCTTGGCGACTTGACTATCCAGACATTACCGAGCTCGTAAAGACTTCTCAACAATGGCCAAGAAACTATCACCGCTCCTCTTCACGCAGACCGTACGTTCCCTTCTCACCTATGGCAGGGAACCCCCCCCCCCCCCACTAACCAATGATGAATTCGACTACAGGTTGTCAAGTCCTTCATGGCCGAGTCCGGCGTCGAGCCTCGGCAAGTCCTCCATTGCGCGCCAAAAACCTGACCTTTTTCTCTTCCATCTAACATGTAGTTCCAGGCTATTTGGTGCAGATCGTGTATGTCTACGTCGAATCTCCTTCCCCGTCACCACGGTGGTCTAAAATGAATCGCGGCCTCGCAGTTTCGCGTAACCGGCGCTACCCGCGGCAAGGTCGACTTTGAGCTCGACATTCACAAGGACCACACTGTAAGCCAGCAGTCCATCCCCGCCAAGTCTCTCCAAAAAAAAACGACATTTGAACACTGTCGTCACTCATTTTCTCATCATACACTCACCAGAACCGCTTAAACACCATACATGGCGGCTCGCTCGCCACGCTCGTCGACCTGGGCGGCAGCCTGGCCGTCTCGTCGCACGGCCGCTGGAAGACCGGTGTCTCGACCGACATCAACAGTAAGCATTCCCCCCCTTCCTCCCATTCACCCATACAATCGAGATGATTGGATATTTATTGGGAAAAAACCACGTCACTAAACCCTACAAAGTCAGCTTCCTCAACCCAGGCGGCCAGCCCGGCGACGTGCTCAAGGGAGTGGCCACATGCGACAAGAGTACGTCTTCCCCCATGCCACCTTTTTTTTTTGTCGGCCGCCCAGCAGCGGTCTAGCTTACTATCCGCAGTCGGCAAGACGTTGGCGTATACCACGGTGCAGTTCTTCAACAGCAAAGGGCAACTTGCGGCAAGAGGCAGCCATACCAAGTGAGCTACCTATTTGCCTTTTACAATCTTTTTCCCATCCCTTCTATCCAAGGTGCTAAAAAGCAGTTTCGTTGGAGATTCGTTGCCGGCACGGAGAATGAGCTGGGCGAGTTTGTTGTGCCTTCACGATTCTCTGATCAAGAATAGAGCACTAAACCAGAGATGATATAACGATTTTGTAGCAGATATGCATCATATATACAGTTGTAATAGACTATCCATCCTAGAAACGCCGAGAAATTGGTAGTGCTGACAGCATCTTCGCTCATATATAAACAAAGTGGTAGGTACAGTTTTATAGACAGACATGCTAGGTACGATGCGAGTGCATCAACTCTTCGCCTTGTCGAAAGACGGTATGACCTCTGACTGTGGAATCCTACCATCCGCTTGATGATAGAGGCCCACCGCTTCGTCATGTGAAGGAGGAGCGGTCATGCTCCGCGAGCCAACTGCGACTCGAGAAATTCTGTTGGTCGATGAGCCGCTGACGGTCGGCACGACGCCGTTGCTGCCTGGTGGCCTGCCGTCAGCTTGATGGAATAATCCCATCGAGTCCTCGTGAGACGGGACAACGCTCAATTCTGCAGGAGGCCGACCGTCTGCTTGATAATACAAGCCCATTGATTCCGGCTCCAGCTCGTAGCTGACGGGATCGGAGCGTCTCTCCTCTATTTGATAGGGGCCATTTGCGGCATTTCCATGCGCGGCTTGACTGTCATGCGCCTGTGCCTGTTGTGTTTGAAGTCCATTTCCGAGCTGCAGTGTGGGATGCGGTTGCGCAGCGGAAGGGATGGGCTGAAGTGGGTGTGCCGGCGAGGCGTGAGCTACGCTGTGCGCTGGAACGGCGGTAGACGAAGGATGCTGCGAGGCAGGTGGTGAGTATTCCGGCGGCGCATCCGTGAGTCCATCCAACGAGAGGAGGCTCCTGGTATGCTCAGTACGACCAATTATAGTCGTAGGCTGGTTCGGCGGCGGGACTGAAGTGATGATCGGATCGCTTGGCAGCACAGGGGCACGTGTCGCATAATCGCGACTGGCGGACTCGGAGGATGTCCTCGCCAAGACCAGATCTCTAGAATGCTCAGTCATTGGCGAAACGGCGGACGGCTCCGAAGAGAGCTGCTCGGATGACCTAGTCTGGCTTTCAGATTCGCCCATCAACGGCCGCCGCTGGATGGACCAGAGTCCACCTTTGTCATCCTTGCCAAGGTAGTAGAGTATGACTAGAAGAACAAAAACGGGCCAGGTATGGAAAAGAACTGTAAAGAGGTTGTTGAGAGCGGCGACTCCGGTGAGCAGCTGTGTGGAGGACCCCGTAGAAAGTTGGCGATAGATAGTGAGGTAGGTAGCGAAAATCTGGCGCGCAAGCCAGAGGCAGCAGCAGACCACCGTATATCTAGTTGCTCTTCGAAGAGATTTGTAGGACCGAAGCCTGCGCCCCATAACGCCAGCCCGAATAGTGATGGCGATGGCAATGACCAAGAGCAGCGCGAAACAAGCCAGGCCCATGATTACTCCAGCGCCGGAGTAACTGTTGTAGTATTCATCCCACTGAATTCCTGCACGAGAGGTGGTAATGTTGGTCAGGATAATGGCGTAAAAAGTGATGCTAAAGACGGCAAGTGCGAGAATGGTGGTGAAGAAGGATACGGCGTAGGCGCAGTTTCGGGACCATTTATGGCGGCGAGAATGCTTGTCGTCGTAGCAGGCGGCAATGCGAACGGATCTGATGAGGCTGACGAGCGCAAGAAAGACGAGTATGTCGGCAAGAGTATTAAAGAGGTTGGATACAGAATGAGCCCCGGATGCCAGTCGAGCAATACTGTCTAGATCATCGGCAGACATGTTGGAGTAATCTGACCCGTAGGAGTTCTCATAGTAGCGGTTGACGATGACGGCCATGATGCCGTCGAATACGCTCGTTGCCACGGCACTTAAAGATACCTGATTAGCGAAGGATTCTATGGAAACGATGGAGCGCCCATGGGGACTCGAGATGAAGTCTATGAGAGATATCTAACATTGTGTAGATGAGCCAGGTGATTTTGACCCAGGAAAAGACTCGTCGGGCCGGGTCGCGGCGACGGTGCAACTTGACGGTGGCGCATATCGTGAAGACGATGGAGGCAATGAGCGTGATGCCCAAGAGGGTGACGGTAATTATGTGGACGAAATTGTATGCTTGGTCCATTGTGCGTGTCTAGGCAGAATCCCGTGCAAGCAGCATGGACCGGCCTACATGCTTATGTAGACTCGGATCTAGTTGGATACTACGCAGCCCATTGAGCGTAAAGAGCAATGGTAGTTCGATCGGCGCGGGCGATGTAGTGTAGCTGAGTGCGGTTGACGTTCAGCGACGGAGGACGAAAGAAAAAAAAAACGAGACGGTGAGCGACAACGATGGTGTCGGAGAAGAGAGGAAATCTCGACAAACGAGGTGGGAAAGGAGTTTGGGTGGACTTTGCCCAGCCAAGCCAAAATAGCAGCCAACCGAGACTAGACCGAGTCTGTCAACCGGAGCCTGCAGGTTTTGGCTTGGCAGACCGTTTTGGCAGTCTTTTCTACGGGGGCTGGACCAGGTAGCTCAGCAGGTCGTAGACAAAATAAAGCGCTCTCGGTATCTGCAAGAAGCAACCTTTGATGACTATTTACTTTTGATTCATCCCCCCTTGCGGTACCACGCTAAGCCCGTGGCGCAGCTTTACGAGAGAGAACGTGCGCGACGGCCCTGTAATTGTTTGTGGTGGTGGCCTCGCGTGATTGGCCACGGTGCGATAAACAAAGTCGTGATTTTGTACTTGACCTGCTTTTTTTTCTCCCATTTCGTTTTATCGGGCGGTCAAACTGTCACCTCAATAGAATGATCTTCTCATACCGCGCAAGGCATGACTGTAGAGAGCATTTTTGCGTCTTGTGTTTTGGCTGATTTAATGCTGATCATTGCCTGCTAGAGAGGCATGTGAGTATCCTTTGGCCCGGCCATACCATGTAAAGCCCCGCGGACCTTATAGATACATACATTAGGTACATAGGCACGATTTGTGGATGAGTGTCTACCCGGGACCGCTTTCGAGTTGAGCAATAAAAACGACGGCGGCTTCTTCCAGTACATCCACAGTGCCCATCCTTTATACCTGATATATACTGTTTCTTCCGCTCTTCGAATACTCAACCCGACACGCAATATGAATTTGTGCCGTCTATTTCGAGGCTAATAGGTCTCCTAGCCATTGCGCCGAACACGAGAAACGGGCGGTGCCTGCAGCAGGGTTTTTGAAACCTTAATTCCGCGACCCGCCTTCATGTCTATTGTCAGGTACGTATCGTACTCAGCACTACCTCTACTAGTAGTGACTGTAGAATCTATTGCGGGACATATGCATACCAACAACGCCAGGTCGACTCCGACAATCGGTGTGCGTCGTTTTGAGCAGTATATCCATCTGTGTTTTCCCTGTGCACCACTACGATACCTTCAACATCTGTTCGCCGGTTCAAGGAACGTTTTGTCGGCAACGAGTCTTACCACCCTACTGGCGCCCTGTTAGTGCTGGGGACTTGGTAGCCTTGCCGCCTTAGAAGCCTGGCCCTCAGCCGCCGTGAAATCTAGCTGGACTTTCGCCATCAACTGTTTCGTCTTGACCTACGCTCTGCGCCGACACTAGGTCATCATAACCGATATCAAGGCAGCCGACGATGGCTACTCGATGAAGATGCATTGGGCTAGTACTATGGCCTACCCAAGCTACCTATAGTGCTTGCTCACCCCATCGATCGACTACCTCCGGCAATCCTGGCAACCGCATCCCTCGTGAGCATCATTGCCAATCCGCGTGTCGTCAATTGTGAACGTGCCCATAGTCGGGCGAGGAATTCGCATGACTTGCGTATTGGTATCCCCATGCCGTCTGGTAGACCGTCTCATCAACCACCGCTTCTTTTGTCACGAATGCCTGCTCCGTCGACCACACTCCACCGACCTTCTTTCTGCCCAGGACAAACAGCTCAATCAGGACGAGGACATAAAGCCAAGTGCCGAAGAGCTCGTTGGTTAGGAGGAGGGCCGTTGCGTCCGGCAGCGGATTGTCGTTGTAGTAGAAGATACAATGGATGATGACGTTGTAGAGAGGCTGTGCAAAGAAGAGAACGGAGCAGATGACAAAATAGTTTGAGGCCTATTCATTCCGCACGCGTTAGAACATGTTCGCGCGACATTGTTTCCTCTTCAGTAGCGCAGCCATCTCCGAGACTTACCGGCTTGGTATGCGTCGCCACACGGCTCAGCGCCCTCGTGCGAACAGCCAGGGCCATGACGGCGAGAGCAAGGAACAGCCATATGCACTGCAGTGCAAAGTCAATGTGAATTGATACGCGCTGAGTATGGCGCAGATCGGCCGTAGCATACTCGCTATGAACACCTTGGCCGTCGTTATTTTGACCATTATAGTAATGCGCCCAAAAGTAGCATGTCAACGCAAACAGCGCCGCTGCCAGCACAAGTGCCGCGCCGCCTGCGACAATGGCCACTGACTTCATTTTCGTCCAGCCGACTGCCCCTGGCTGTCCGGCGGAGCGGGCCATGGCGATGCCTGCGCTCAAGGTCGCAAACGTTACCAGCAGCTGCGCGCGGACGACGGCTTGGAACAGTGAAGAGATGCCGGCGAGGATTCCCATGGCTTGGGTGAGACCCTTTACCTGAGCCGGGAAGAAGACGATCCCGCGCTCTGTGAAACGGGTGTAGACGCAATTGATAACCTGTGCCGCGCATAGCACGAATAAAGTCCTTCATCGAGATATGGTTAACTTCGTTGGGAAAGAATCTTTGCGAACGCACAGTCTGTTACAAAGGGATAGGCTGACGCAAGAAACAGGAAGCGTACAATGTAAACATGGTCATTGACCACCTGGCCCAAGGCAGCCACTGCCTTGCCGGGTCGCCATGGCGTCGGACAAAGCAGAACTGCAGCACGGTGACTATTGCAATGGTGCCGAGCGCGAGCAGGTCGAGGATTGTCCCGGCTATCAAGAGACGGGTGGCGTACGATACGGGCGTCATCACGGCTGGTGAGCGGGTTGTCGCCCAGCCTCAAATCGGGTCGCACGGCGGACCGAACGGGTTTTGTCTGAAAGAATATTCTCAATGTGGCCTTCTCTAGGCCATTCACTGCAACTTATGCCTTTCGCTCGCCAGATTGCCGCGCTGATATGAAGGCACGAGGAAGCCTAACGAGGAAGAAATCGCGAAACGAACCAGCGATAGACACTACCAAGCTCATTCTTCCTACTCCATGGCATGCCGACTCACAAATCTCCATCACGTCTCATCGCTGCGACGACGCGATGGCAGGGGTCCTGCGGGCTGTGCCGCTGTGGTCGCTTTTTTGCAGCACAGCCCCAAAAGGAAGATCCTTGAATGTTTGCAGGCTGGGGCCTGTCTGGGTTTGTAGGGCGAATGCGCGTGCAGCATTAGCCGCCCACCCTTGCCGAGATGCCGACTGTGACCAGTGTCTCTGTCGAGTTATTGGCGGGATGCGGAATTACGTTGCCTGCATGTCGTTGCGAACACGCTTCAATTGTCGGGCCGCTACCGAAACCGTTGTCTTGGACGTGCAGTGGTATTCTGTCGCGTGCTTTGGCTCAGCAGCAATTGTATGACTTTTATTACTCAGTGACCACCGTTATCAGACAGTGAAACGCTCGGCATCAATTATTGATCATGACAGACAGGGTTCAAGATTGTTTGGTTTGCTCCTGACTTATTGTCGTGGTGCCCCATTCGCCGCCATCGTGCCCAATTAATGAATCTACAGTATAAGCGCTGAGCCTATAGGGCCGCTCCAGGATTGCAAGACTGCGCGGTCATTGACAGGAGTTTTCCAATTAATTTTGTACCGACATAGTTGCCGTGATTTGTACTACGAAATGCTGAAAATGGGTCTGGTACTGAACGAGCGTTTTAGTTGAAGCCATCACAACCCAACCGCAATGATTAGGCCAGCATTAGAACAACCGTTCAAGAACAACTTAACACCAGATGGAGCCGCATTGAGCTTGTCAATAATGGTGTTTTTCCTCCGAGAAAAAGAAATGATATCCAAGTGTTTTCAATGCAGCTATCTTTCTATGGCGCGAAGCATGATTCTGATTATGTCTGCCGTTTGGAGAAGCTAAGCCGTCAGATTCGCACTTTGAAGCTTTGAGGAACCTGCCGCGGTCCTCCTTCTACTCTGCAAACGTTCACATGGAAAAGTTCAAATATATTATGTAGGGGAATAGGTCTCCGTGTTTTCAAGCTCAGAGATCGCTTCATGAAACGGAGAATCATTTTGCCACTGCCGGCCCGGCCCGTCAACAGCTGCTGACATCGAAGAAAACAGGTAAACAGAGGGCGCGCCCGTCACGATTGAGACGAGGCTGTGAGTGCAGCATGCAGGCAGAAATACGCCAATGGCTGTCACGCTGGTGGCTGCGAGGGAAGATGCAGCAGCAGCACTTTGGCTCAATCGATGGTGTAACCCAGGAGGAATCACGAGGGACCAGGTTGCACGGTACTCTGCTGCCAGTGTCGAAACAAGGCCGCGTGTAGTTGGCAAGCAGGCATACAATCGGCATCAACCAACCTGGTGACTAAAACACGCCACCAACCCTCACGCACTCGATCGCGTCTGGCTTCTGGGAACGAGCGAATGACTTCACAAGCGCTGAGCCGGCGACTCGAGGCCAAACAACTACGGACTTCGCACGCTGATATCATGGAGGAGGCGACGGTGAAGGAGATGGCGCACGTCATGCCCCTGCGCATACCTTTTCCGGACAGGGTACAATGCATCTTCTGAAAAATTTTCGTGCCTGCTTCGATGCCAACCGCATACTGACTGTTTCTCGTCCCTAGGCTGCTGTTCTGGAAGAGCTAGTAGGCGAGATAGAGTATCGCGTCGTGAATAATGATGGTAGCCGAGAGAGCAGCGTGATTCTCACAGGTCTCAAGTGCCTATTTCAAAAGCAGCTCCCAAAAATGCCGAAGGGCTACATCGCTCGCCTCGTATACGATCGTAACCACCTGTCTATTGCCATTGTTAAGAAGCCGCTAGAGGTCATCGGTGGCATATCCTTCCGCGAGTTTCGCGAGCGCAAATTCGCCGAAATTGTTTTTTGTGCCGTGGCGTCGGATCAGCAAGTAAAAGGCTACGGCGCGCATTTGATGGCCCATCTCAAGGACTACGTCAAGGCCACATCTCCCGTCATGCACTTTCTCACTTATGCAGACAACTACGCAACGGGGTACTTCCAGAAACAAGGCTTTACTAAGGATATCACCCTAAAGGGTCCTATATGGCAGGGCTTCATCAAGGACTATGAGGGGGGCACTCTCATGCAGTGCACCATGTTGCCTCGCGTGCGCTATCTGGAGGCTGGCCGCATGCTGTTGAAGCAGAAAGAAGCCGTGCTGGCTAAGACCCGGCTCCTCAGTAAAAGCCACATCGTTCATCCGCCCCCTCGGCAGTGGGCAAACGGCGTCGTGCCGATCGATCCGCTGTCCATCGCAGCGATCCGCGCCACAGGCTGGTGCCCAGAGATGGATGAGATGTCGCGCGAGCCGCGCCACGGACCGCATTTCAACGAGCTGCGACGACTGCTATATCAGATGCAGAACCATAAACAGGCATGGCCCTTTGTGAGCCCAGTCAATCGTGACGATGTGCCAGATTACTATACCGTGATCAAAGAGCCCATGGACCTATCGACCATGGAAGAGCGGCTGATGCAGGACTTCTACACTGGCCCGAAAGAAATGATCAGCGATCTCAGGCTAATTTTCAGCAACTGTCGACTCTATAATGACGCCTCGACTATATACAGCAAGTGTGCGGTTAAGTTGGAAAAGTACATGTGGAGTCTTGTCAAGGCAGTTCCAGAATGGCTCAACTTGCTTGAAGAATAAAATTAGCTCAACAACAACGCCGGGAAGAACGAGATACTCATAGTTCGCTTGCAATATTGCGTCTCGTCCGGAGAGGATAGAGCAGCAAAAGCCCGGTTTGCCGCTGAGAAGAAGCAGAAAACATCGCAGGCCGGGCTCAGATGGATTGAGAGTCGTGAAGACGAGTGCAAGTCTGTAACCAATGAGGAGTCATCCCAGCCGAAAGAGTGCAAAGCGAGATTTTGCATTTCTGGAAACATCTTTGGGCTAACGACATTATTATTAGTGAGGCAAGCAATTAAGCTGAGTCTTTCTGCGTCCCCCGCTTTGTGTCATGGGCCTTCAAAGTCCGCAAGCTAATCGCCCATCTCTATTATCTCTAGTATGGCTGCTGTATCATCAAGCCGCACCCCACGGCAACACAAAGACAAATATTACAAAGATGGTCAGGAACCGTAGACAGGGCTGCAAGATCCACCGCACCGGGTTTGGTCGAGTTCCGCCACTTGTACACAAACGGTCCTGGTGTTCATTCCATTCCCTCTTTTCCGGGGCTTGAATCTAGCTTGCGAGTCTCACCGTCCCCGCCATGGCTTAACTAATCTAGCTGAAGATGCTTTTGTCATGCTCGGTAATCAGCGCCGCCTTTCTAGCGCGCGGTTGGCACGCAATGGAGAGGATGGTGTGCTTCGGCTCCTCCCTGCACCAGAGAGAGACTCTATGGTTGTTGGTTGTACCCTGATTTTCGTCTGTCCCAGACCAGCAATTGATCCGCACGGAAATCGGCGGTGGTAACGTCCGGCGGGTACGAGGAAAATACCGCGAATTGTTGTACATGCGAGCAAAAGAGTCTAATCTTCGCGCCACGCAGTTATTTAGCTCTTCCGACTGGGGCTTTCCGAAATTTCTATAAGTACCGAGCGGGGTTCCGACGCCTTGGGACCATGCCCATCAAGAAACAGTTTTTCGTCTTTTCCAACATACAACCTCATTCTCACAAAGTCAAGAATCCTGTCCCAATATAACGAAGAATCCAAACTTGCCGCACATAATGTCTGCCCCCAAGATCTCCGCCCAAGACTTCCTTGCGGCCGCCAAATACCGTCGCACCGTGTATGCCCTCAAAGACACCTCAGCCGTGTCAGACGCCCGTGTGCAGGACATCATCGAGCAGGTTCTCTCCTTCTCCCCTTCTTCATACAACACTCAGCCCGTCCGTGTCACACTGGTTACCGGTGACAAGCACAAGCAATTCTGGGAGACTGTGCTCACCGTCTCGGAGCCCATTCTTAAGGGTTTCGGTGAGGAGGTGTGGGGAAAGCTGAGTGGCATGTTCAAAGGTTTCAAGGGTGCTTATGGCTCGGTACGTAAAAGTTACCGCTTTTCACAAACATCTTAACGACATTCGCTAATTCGGTAAAACAAAAGGTCGTTTTCTGGGAGGATACCGCCGTCACCCAGCAGGCTCAAAAGACGCACGCCTCGTCGGCACACATGTTTGACTCATTCGGCGAGCACGCCACCGGCATGAATCAGATCCTCGTCTGGACCGCGCTCGAACTTGAAGGTCTTGGCGCCAACCTGCAGCACCTCAACGCGATTCCCCCGGTAGAGGAAGCCCTGAAGAAGTTCCTGCAGGTACCCGACTCGTATCGCCTGCGCGCCCACCTCAACTACGGCGACGAGGCGCAGCCACATCCCCAGGACGTCCCCGCTAAGCTGCCTTTTAGCGAGACGTTCAAGGTTGTCAATTAGAAGCTGCCACATGGTCAGCTGCATGATAGAGTTACATAGACAATACACAGGCTTGCGACTGTTCACCACCAATCCCCATCGATGCGGAGGGAATATTCATGTTGTTGAATGATCCAAAACTGTATTGCTGATGTTGACATTAACTTATCACCGTCTCTCCGTTGCCACCGCCTCCGCACCCTCTGGTAGTCTATCTTGCGCAGCCGGATACTCGGTCGAAGCCTTTCCGCGGCCTTCGCGGCCAATATCCAGCTTGCGCGAGCCGATCGAGTCCTCCATACCGAGATCCCCCACCGCCGGCGCTGCATAGTGTCCGTCCTTGGATCGCTTTCCGCCATGCATCTCGCGACTCGTCTGGCCGGAGCCGGGGTGTCCTAGGCCGCGGTGTACGTCCGCCGAAGTGGCGCCTGAGATTGTGGTGGCGGCGCTTGTGGCGGGCATGTCCTGTCCGGGGTCGGGCCGGGGCCGGAACGTGTGCGCGGCGGGCGCGGTGCCGGGCGGGTGGGTCTCGGCGTGGAACTCCGGAACGCGGTCGTTGCCGACCAGGACGCCTGGAGCGTGCTGTTTTTTTTTTTTTTTTAAAAAAAAAAATAATTGTAAGGATCAGTTCGTTTTATTATTGTGCAAGTTTTGGGTGAGAGAGGGACGCACGCCTTTGGTGGTGAGAGGTTCTGAGGGGGCCACGCGGCTGCGGATCTCGGCGTGCTCGGAGGCGACGGAGTGGGCGTTTTTCGAGGCGGACATTTTGAGATGCTGTGTCTTCTGTGAAGAGAAATTAAAAAAGATGTGAAATGGTTTGGAAGTCGTGTATAGCTGGGTAGAAGGAATTTTATATATGTGGAAGATGGCTGCGAATTGTGGACCGGCGACGAAAGCGTGATGCCAGCGTGATGTCAACCAACAGCCATGACGATCTAGCATGACTTTTGTGAGGAAAGATGCATGACAATCTTTTTCGATATTTGTGTCTGTTACATCAGAGATGTGTCATGACATCTTGGCACAATGAAGCAGAGAGCCAAAAAGAAAAAAACTTGTACAGCACCCGGAGTTCGCTGGTCGTCACCGACCCAGCTACTACTCAGGCGCTCGAGTGGTTATCGCTCGGAGATCAGACGGGATCCAGATTTTTCACTCGGCTATGGCCGTACATGACAGTGGGTGTCATAATTCGGATTATATAGTGAGTTTGCAGCGTCGTAGCTTGACCACAGGACAAGATGAAGCACGCATACATTTTCAACAATAGGCTTTATTTATATGACCAAGTCCAAGAAGAATTGCGTGGTAATTCCTGTTTATTATAAGAACTATAATAGAGTGTATACATTAAATGAATGCTCGGAATGGTATTTCAAATGATTCTTACAAATACAAGATACGCGGAGCCGGGACAAGCTCCCGTATATGACCTTTTCAAGATACTTTGAAGGACTACGGCCATTTACACTGCAAGGTTTCCTAGTCCATAGTAATTTAAAGTTTTTACTTGCTCTCGTGGATGGACAGTGCCTGTCGTTCTTTGTCCGACATTTCACTACGGCCCAGAACCTTCTCTGCATGAGCCCTCTTTGCGACACCCCAGACTTTTTGCCCGCTCCGGAAATTAATTGGTAAATGGCTGCCCCGCTCGGAAGGCGGGGGACTGAGCGGTCATGATCGTCAACGCGATGCAGAGCGCTGACGGGAATAGTCAGTCTTCATCCTTATACAACGTCTTTGCAGATATTCATCACGAGATAAGCGTTTACCGCCGTCCTTGTCTAGTAGGATCATGGAAGATGACGACGAAGCTTCAGTCTGGTCCTGTAAGAATGGACCACCGTGCTCTTTCAGCACCGAACGCTTGTGTGAGGCAGTGCAGGCTTTTTTCGGCGTGCCGTGCACGTTGGTAAAGATGGCTGAAGGTGGATATCACAAAGTCGGTTCAAAACTTGCAGTGTTTCATTCTTGATAATCGTTCTCACATGCTGCGACTTCAAGGTTTATGACATCGTGGCGATGGAAAAAGAGTCTGAGACAGAAAAGTCGATAGAAGCTGTCGTTCGCGTTGCGTCTCCTGCCTTTCCGGGCGATAAAATGAGTTCTGAGGTCTGCTTGTTACAACCATGCTTTTAAAGCTAAATCGATGGCTGACTAGACGATCCGTCTAGATTGCTACGCTGAAGTATATTGCTTCGCATTGTTCTGTTCCTGTGCCTGACGTATTAGCCTGGAACGTTGATGCTTCAAACTCCGTAGGGGCTGAATACATGATTATGCGTAAAGTAAACATACCCCTCCCAACAATATCGCCGAGAGAATTTTTTTTCACCTGCGAACATTTAAAATCTTCAGATTCCGGGCATGGCGGCCGATGATGCTTGGCCTACGCTCTCAGCCGATATCAAAGAGAAGGTGGTCATTCAAATAGCACAGCATCTTGCCGCTCTGTTCTCACTACGGTTTGGCATGGCCGGATCCATCTACTGCGCAGAATTTCCGCCCGAGTCGCCACCTCTGAGGACATACGATGTCCCGGACGATGCTACTACGTTCGTGGTTGGCCCAGTCGTCAGCGGCCCGTTCTATCGCATGATAGACGGCAATCTCGATTATCCTGCTACGGATCTCCACGCGCAGGTGGAATCTTCACCAGAGTCTTCCACAGCTAAGCGTCTGCACTCTCTCCGCGGGCCGTTTACTACTGCTAGCGACTACCTCGCTCACTTTCTTCGTGCACGTCTTTTCAAGATGACAGAGTTTCCCAATGAGACAATGCAAGATACTGCTGTGGCGGACGATGCGACAGACGAGTCGGCTCAAGAAGCAAGACAAAAAATATTTGACGATGCGGAGCGCGTGATTCAGAAAGCCATCAAGCTGTGCTATGTATATCCAGGCGACACGGCCGTGCACCAGGCCAACCCGGACGCGGCCAAGCGTGGTTCCTTCACAATCAGCATGGATGATTTCCGTCTCGTGAATATCCTTGTAAGTACTTTACAGCTTAACGCTCCTGCATCACTGCAAACGGAATAAAGTCTTAATTGGACAACTAGATCGACCCAGAAACAGGGACGGTGAACGGATTGATAGATTTCGAAGCCGCAAACACTGCGCCGCTTTGGGTCGCGGCAAAGGTCCCGGACTGGATACCTGATCCAGACAGCGATATGGCGTCTTGGTACGGCGGCACCCCGGGTGACCAGCGCCGTCTATGGAATACTTTTCATGCCACCATGGAGGAATTTGATCCGGAATGGCGAGACGCCTACCGCGGCGGGAAGCTATTCCATCGTCTGGTGGCCCATCTAGAGCTCGGGGTCAATAGTTGGATTATGGACGGTGTAGAGGAATGGGTAGACGAGCGGTTAGAGTGAGCAAGTAGAGAGGAGAATTCGGGCAAAGGCATGCCGGAAGACGACATATACATATGGAGAAAAGAAGCCGCCCTCGGGGAGAATGGTCCAGGGTGACGCAATTTCCGATTTGCTGTCGGCATCAACTAAGGTGTGCTGCATTGTATGGACGATGCTACGGGAACGCCATAAAAGCGCGATTCTTTTTGCATTCTCTTTACCGTATATGGGCTACGCTCCCATGATAGCAAGGAACAAATACAATCGACTCTATTTGATCCGTCATGAAAGTAAGTTCGAAGCCAGGCTTCCTCGATTTCTACGTACCCTATATCAAGAGTGTCATTGTAACGTGCAGCTTGTACAGTCGAGCAGTCTAGCTGGCTCTCCGTTCGATCGCCACTATTGCGACTAAGACTTCAACTTATGTCCGCGATCGGCGCAATAGAACTGAGAGCTGCTACGTTCATGGTTAATTGTGCGTATGTACATGGTCGGAGAGCGGATCGCACGGCCGAAGTACAATCTGCCCACAGCCCCAATACGAATACGGACGGAAACAGAGTCAACCCACGCCTTCTCGGAAAGCACCGCCTGGCCGGACAAGACGCAAAGATTCTGCATCTATACTACTGTGTTGTAATTGTACTGTAGCATCAGAGATGGCTTCTACTTTTCAGCTCCCCTCCCATGCTCATGGCCCATAAATTATTGCATGACTAGCATACTACTAGTACTGCTGTAGGGCGGTCTGAAGCTCAGCCTGTCTTCCCAAGTACGATTGTGGCATAGATGCCTTTCTCTATCCTCTTGTTTTTTTTTTTTTTTCTAGTTCCTAGTTCCCCTCCTCGTCGGTTCTTTCTTTGATACTCCCCCATCCAACGCGGCATGAGGCGCTCCCAGTATACTAGCTACGTGAGCGATGAATTGGAGGACGAAGCCACTATTTCAGGGCTCGGGCCTAGCTTGGCCGCCCCCACGAATGGGAGTAGAGAAGGGGCTGGCAGTGCGAGCTCTGAGCCTGATGGTGGAAGACACTCCGGACGGGATGGCCCGCCAGCCAGTAGCAGTGGAGACTCCAGGCACCTGGACGCCTCCTCCGCCAACAACAGCGCTACTACCCACCGTCATGACCACGAACAGGATTTTCAACGATATTCAGTCGTGCGCTTCAACAAATCCGCTTTTCGCCACGACAGTGGTCCCTGGAGTGATGGAGAGTCCGATTCGACTGCTTCAAGACGAACAGAAGCCTCGCCGTCTGGTAATGACCCTCGTAACAAAAATGCCGGCCAGAGGGGAGTGCGGTTCGACGATGACCATTCGAGCGACAATCATTCAGAGTCCACCATCGAGTTAGACTCTCCCGACATCATCGACAGCCATGACACCCCATACCACCGAATACCGCATAGAGAGGCCTTTTCAGATTTCGGGCGAGGAGCTTGGGAGACGGAGCTGCCGGGAGGTCGCCCATTCGAGGCACCCGCCTCCGCAGACCCAAAGGACAACAGAACCCCTCTGGTAGAAACGCTCTCGCCATGGTATAAGAAAGGCCATGTCACACATGTTCAGCCACGATCTCAACCAAGCATGCTCTCAGCCTGGGTTAAAGGACATGTCGACTTCGGAAACGGCATTGATACGCAACTTGTCGTGGTGAATGCGGCTGAGAGCTTCACAGTCGAGGGGGGCCGTAGCGTCGCCACCCTCTACGCCGAACAAAGCGCCCTGGCTTCGAGCACCTCCCCCGCCAGTCAGATTTCTTGGCTGTGAGTATGGCCGATTCAACGTAAACACGAGCCATCTGAAGCAAAGTTGAGTGAAGCAAACTAACTCAAACCCCGATGATAGTCATGTACGTCATACTGCGGATGTCCTCAACACGATTAAGGTGTGTACATACAGACTCGCTTTCGAGCAAATCGACGAAATCCCTGTGGTCCCCCCCGCTCAACAGAAGGATGAACTGAGCCGAGTCAGAATTTAGTGACCTGCTGCTCTTTGATTGACACGGGCTTCCAGTCTCTTGCCTTGGGTCTCCTGGAGAGGACCTCGCAGCACGACGGCGACATTCCGCACCGCACGAGTCGAGGTAGGGTAAAGACGGCAGTCACTCGATTCGATGGCGAGCCTGGTGTTGGATTCGCTAACGCGTTCGACGACGATTCCTCGAATCGGGGCACTGTGACATTCATCTCCACACCCTATCTAGTCTTTCGCGAAGACCAGTCAAAAGTGGCGGACAGCGATGCCATGCAGACTTTGTTCAGCTCCCAGTACGGCTATGGCATAGGAAATAGGACAGCGCAGAGACACGTGTTTTCAGGATCGCAGAAGTGGCTGGGCAAAGAAATAATCCACGTCGCATGGATGAGATGTTTGCTCATCGGGCCAAGTAGGTTCCTTTCGACCGCGAACATCTACTGGTACAAATGGCATTAGTTAACACATTCATTTTTAGACGTTTTGCTTACCTGGAGCGAACTACCGTTGTCGGCGATCTGCAAGGACAATATCCTTATCGACGATAGCGACTCGCGCCCACCGGTCACTGTACAGATAACTGGTTTCTACCACGATGACGTATACTACTCCTACGTCAAGCATGATGCTAGCTTTGCGGTTGGTCCTTTTGCGCGCCGATGAGAATGTCCCAGCTTTTCTCTGACCTCGGTTCTCTTCTCAGGAGCTTAGTGCACAGGTCAAGGGTCTTGTGAAAGTAGATGACTTCGACATCTACGAGGATCGGCCGATGGGCGTGATGCTATCTCCAGAACTCTGGGCTCAACTCCTTGTGCAGGCCTCTGTCAAACTCGTTGACATTCATTTACGTTTGGGCGAAAAAAGTGTCTCGACTCGAACTAGAGAACAGATGCATCACAATCATCTGGGGGGTCAAGCACTCCTTAGAAAGTCATCTATATACTCTCCCCCCTCTTACCAAGACACTGCACTCGGCAGTCGTCATAGACCGCACGCTCACGGAACGGACTTCTCAAGAGCGCAGGCACAGAGTATTCGCTCAAACAGAACCTCGATGTACTCCACCACCACGCGGGTGAGAGAGATGGACGAGGACGACCCGTACAAGGCGTCAAAAAATCTGAAGACTCAGGCCACGCCGTTTCTTCTGTGGCGAGTCACAGGAGATGACATTGGCGATGAGACTGCCGAAGGACATTTCGGCACCATGATCAGACTGCTTCGCGAGTGCAGCAATTCCCTGCAGCGCAATGCGCAATACGGTAACGCGTATCGAATTAGCTATCAGTGCTCGATGAATGAGCTCTGTCGCCGGCACGAGTCTCTAATGCAGGCAAAGTTAGACATTGGCGCAGATGGAATATTGAGTCTTGACAAATCGACGGGTGACTCTGCCTCTATTGTAACGTTAGATTCTACCGGGGGAAGCGCACCGCAGACTGCTGCCGCTCAGCACAATAGCAGACCTGTTTTCTCGGATTCTGAAATTAGCCCACATGTCAACACTACCACACGCACGGATGATCTCGCGAGAAAGATCTTTTCACAGGCACAGGCTATTCTAGGCCTCTTTGTTCCGTTGGCAGAAGCCAATACTCAATCGGATATGACGACTATCCTCGGTCGATACTGGGGCATACTAGACAACTTGTTCAGGGTGAGCCCTCTTGCATTGACACCTTGCTCGGGACTTGGATAACTGACACGTGCACGCATCAGTACCTCCGATTGTCTGCAGGCGTGTACACGCCGGACGGCGAACAATCATGGAGAATCAGGGGCTCCTGCCGCAAAGTTGCTAAAACCACGGCCTGGACGTCGTGCGAGGCCTGTGATGCAGAGACAACGTATAGCATTGTCGGGGCTCTGGAACATTTGCACGAAGCAAGGGCGGACCTTTCGCCTCATAAAATACCTGCGCGACCTCAGGAAGACCCCTGCACCGTGTGGTTACAGCATACCAAAGTTGCTGAGCTCAATCCCCTCTTAGACACGTTAGTCCATGATATCGAGATGTTTAGCGGGGATTTGGACCATATATGGGAACTCTGTCGAGAGGTTCATCTTCTCGTGGCCCGTCCGGGAGTAAGCGCAGAAGTAGTGACAGAGACTGTGCAATCGGATAATGACAATACCGCAACTGCTCCAAGTACTCTCCACAACGGCGCTGGATCGAATGCCAAACATGGAGAGAAGCGCCGGAACACGACAGGGAATATTGCTCGAGACAACAACAGTGGACTACTAGCGAAGCCGGCACTGCCCGGCAGTCTTTTGCTCGCGTTTGAGAACATTCTTGCCTTATTCCTTGTCCAATCTAGAGTTGCCGCTCTGGTATTGAAACAAGCCGGGTTGCGAAGAAGCCGTAATCGACGTTTGACTGAGGCGAAACAAAAATACACAAGTACCTCTGAGACGGTCATCAATTATTTAGAGAGGGCGAAGGAAGATCTCATCATCAGTATCGCGACCGAAGACAATAAAGCCGTTCGGGTCGGCGCCGTTGGGATGGAGTATATTGCTGGGCTTGTCATATCCAATGTGCAGACAGGCGTGTTTCATCTTGGATCTGGAGCGTGCAAAGTACCCGAGCCGACTTCTGATGCAAGGATCAATCTCCGACGAGGGACTAGAAGAACGACTATTGCTTGGCAAGGTGATTTTGAGCAGGAAGAGAAGTCACGCGGTGGATCGGGCGACAATCCGGGTCTTCGGATCACCCTGCTGGATCTCGTCGCTCACTACACGGAGCATGCTCGTGCCCTCGACTTCAGTGCCAGCATAAATCCCCAGAGGCGAGCTTTCCTGGCTATCCGCGCTCTCGAGCAGGAGCTCAGAATGGTTGACGACATCTGCATAATGCAATACTACTGCCTCGAGAATATGGTCCGCGTCATTGATCCCCTGAGTAGTCGTATCAAGAGCCAGGAGAGGAAGGCAAGGTTTCTACTGGAACTTGAAGTGCTAAAACGGTCTAAGTTGGATAGGTTGCGCGAAATGGAAGAGTTGCGGATAATGCGAAGTTGGATGCGCGAACTGCGAGCCAGGGTCATTGAGAGCATCGAGGTGATGGACGAGGATCACGGCAAAGCTATTCGGGTATTTACCCTGGTGACACTATTTTTTCTACCTCTGTGAGTTTTCCATGCCTATCGGGCCCGTGCATTGGGCCTTTTGTACCGCAGACGTCTTTCTAACACCTTTTTTTTTCCCTTTCTACTTGTTCTGATAGGTCATTTGTCACGAGCTTTTTTGGCATGAATACTGCGGACATCCGTGAAATGACGCACAGGTCTGGGCTCTATTGGGCTATTGCTGTGCCGCTCACCATCGTCGTCCTGGGCTCGGCCTACGTGTACGGCTACAAGTGGGAGACGTTCGCGAGCCCGGTCATCAGTAAGACACGACTGCATCAACAAGCCTTTGGGAATACTGGAGTCGATGCTCGGGAGTCTACACGGAGTCGTCGCTTCAGGAGTGCCTTTGCCAAGCTGAGGCGCGGGCTTGGGAGCGGCGGGAACACGGCCGGAGCCGTGACTACGTATGGACGCTTCGAGACTGAGCGCACCTGGGATACGAACCGACTAGTAGATGCCTGAGCTGAGAAAAAGGTGAATACTTTGTAAAGGGTGTTTATAAGTGCATGGCGCCAACTCTGGTGGTCGTGAATGGGAAGGTGAGGTTCGTTTCGACAGTAGGAATATTACGATTCGTCTTCAAGGTGAGCCGTGATGCAAGTTTACGGCGAACTATTGCGTGCCTTTTGCAGGTATGGAGTCTCTTGTTATGAGGCATGACGGTAGGTGCTGCCAAGCTAGATAGTGATCTAGCAATCCTGAGGCACTCTACGCGCTGGCGGTATATAGCTCTATGATGACGAGATGGTGGCCTCTCGGGCTGTCGTCTACGAACGCGTGCTCTTGTCGTGCCGAAATGCAGGTAAATGGATATGAACAAGACACAAGCAAGTCATTGAATAGAGCCTCTCTTTCGCGGGCCATGCTCGAGACCCAATGTAGCGACAGGCGAGAAGCCAGATGGCGTTGCAGGAGACGTCTCTAGCAGTGCTCTTCAAAGAGACCGACGGGGCAGACATCGTCTAGCGATGTCCGAGGCTGTGCAACCTGTTGCTGCAGGCTGACAATTGCCCGCCCCTATGAGCGTCTGCCGGCTGCAAGAGTCATCAAAGAGATGAATGTTCTGGCCCAACGAAGCTCGGGTGCCTTGGCCCAACATCGCGACGCAAACGACGATAGCCTGTGCCGACTATGGGTTTATACTGCGGCGAAGTGAATAGGCCAACGAAGTCTCTGATATGCTTTGATCCGAAATTCGGGCGGCCCGGATAGTGCAGACTTAGCTGTTGGTAAGCCTTTGTCTTGGCTGCATATCTGCTTCGACGCCTTGCGGCATAAAGTTTACCCCTGGCCTTGTGTTGCACGCATGCATGCTTTCATGCTTGCAACCACGTCTGCCTGCCGGTTATCGCTGCTGCTCTAGAACCATGCGGATAAAAATGCGCCTTCTCTGCCCAATGCGTCCGTAGGTCTGGGTCGACGACGACCAGTTGAGCCTCGCCAGCGCGGGTCGGAGCGGCCGCCGTTGGTGAAGGGGGCATATGCAGGCGAGTACGGGTTGCCTTGATGCATGTTTGCATGCATGTGCAGACGTATAGGCCGACAGGCAGCCTCTTCACCTTGGCTAGCTGGTGGATGAATTGACTCGTACTACTACTAACTGCTTGCTAGTAGTCACGGGCCACTGCTGAGTTGCGGGGTTGCACTACTGGGATGTTGAACAAGATGTAGGTGTAGATGCTGTGTATTGTTTCTGCGGCATGTATTTTTTTTTTTTTGGAAAAATATCCGAGCGGAAATGGTATGTTTGGGACGGCATCGCCGCCTGACGTTTAGATCTCGTAGGCATAGGGCGACGTGTCGGGGACCGGTGCTGGCATTGTATGGGCCGGTCGAGGTGCCTTTCAAGGCCTTGATACATGGCCATTCTGTGCAATGGCAAGGCAGAGCCGGCGACGTTGGTAGTGAATCAGGCCGACCAACGTGTCACGAGGATGGCGCAGATGGAGGGTGATGAGCGGCGAGAGATGACCGAGTTGACAGCCATTGATGGCGATGTACTGATGAAACCATTAAATTGGTACGGTAATGTAGGCACAAAACAACAGTAGTAGGTGTTGTCTTGGTACAGTACATCATACGTGCATAGCAGTAGGATGGAGCAGAGACCTATGGTGGACACGAGGCTGTAGTCTAGCAAGTAGCAGGGTACATGAGCTCTAGGTACTGTATGATGAACTATTCTTGGTTGTATGTATGAGAACGGAACACTCCTGGCTACTGAGCTATCGTGCAGTATCGTGCTGGTCCCGCGCCGCGCTCTGTGAATTTAAACTAGCGAGTAGAGATATACATCCATAAGCTCAGCGTCGACCGCTGGTAACCGTCGAGTGAAGAGAACGGTGCGTCGTACTGGTGTCGCATGTATGTACTCACGACTTAGTCGCGGTGGGTACCGTCTCTCTTTTACTGTGTTGAAGCGTACCGACCGCTAAAAAAAAAAGGTCTGCCGGCCGTGTGAGAGCAATCTGAGAAGAGGCTGGAAGGTACCGCGCCTTTGTGACCCTGGCGGGCAGAAATCTACGCTTGTGGATCACACTGTCAAGTTAGGTATATTCCAGGCGGGCGGCGCCAGAGGAAGAGGAGGGGGGCCAAGGGCCGAAGCGCCACAGGTTCAGCTTCAGCAGGGCAGGTCAAGTGGTGTGGCAGTTCTGCCCAGGTGAGCGCATTCTACTACTGTATGGTGGGTGGGTGAGCGGCCGAGCGGGGTGGCCACCGCCATTGCACGTCATCAATCCATCAATCAGGTCCTTTGCCCTGCTTGCCCTGCCGGTCATCTCTGTCTGCCCTGTTTGCCCTCTTTTCATTGTTCCACGCCCAGATTATTTTTTTCCCCTTCTTCCCCCCTTCCATTTAAAACCTCACAACCACGCAAAGCACGTATCACGGACCTTGTGCGCTTTTCGCTTGCCTTGTTACCTTCGTCTCTCTTCCTCTCTCTCCGGTAGTGCCACCTTGCCTATCCCACTCTCGGTTTTTTCCCAGGCACGGCCTCGCCCTTGATACACCACGCCTCTAGCCGTTCTAGCCAGGCCGCACCGTTTGCTCCAAGCGCTCAACGTCTCGCCCAGCCCGGCCCTGCTGTGCTAGTACTACCCCGCCATACGTTTTGCCAGCCACGAGCACAAAAAAAAAAAAAAAACCTTAAATCACCTGGCCGTCTGTCCATCATGAGCCGCGGCGACCGATATGAGCAAGACCGCCACTACTATGAGCGCGATCGCGATTACGAGCGTGACCGCGGCCGTGGTCGCGACATCGCGCAGGACCGCATAGTCGAGGATGACCGCTACTACTCGCGAGGGCCTCCCGTCCGGACCAACGTGGCGGAGCGCGATCGAGTTGTCGAGGACGACCGCTACTACATGAGGGGCGGGCGCGGCAGCGAGGTTGACGAGCGCGATCGTTACTATGAGCGCGATGCCGAGTATGACCGACGCCGCCCACCATACGAGGAGCCTCGCTTCGCCGAGAACCTAGCTCGAGACTTTGAGCGCC
Organism: Niveomyces coronatus; assembly: GCA_018831755.1. NCBI lineage: Eukaryota > Fungi > Ascomycota > Sordariomycetes > Hypocreales > Cordycipitaceae > Niveomyces > Niveomyces coronatus. Next base: position 24,962 of record JAFEME010000394.1, read on the forward strand.
ACGTTGCCTTGGATGACCGGGAGCGCGAATATCGCCGGCCAAGAAGTGACATTTTTGACCGTCGTCCCGAGGCTGGCCCGCTCGTCCGTCGCCTCTCCCCAGCCCGGTCTCGGTACGAGTATGAGGATCGCGAAACATATCACGATGTCATGCGTGAGCCCTATCGCGAGCCTCCTCGTGAATACCATGATGACTACCGTGACTACCGTGACTACCGTGAGGATTACTACCCTCCTGCTCCTCGACCTGAGCATCTCCACGAGGTCGTTCGGGAGCGTACCATTGAACGCGACCGTAGCCCGGCACACTCTCGAGTGAGTCGTGCTCGTAGCCGCTACAGCCACTCCCGGTCTCGCAGCAGGAGCAGCTCAAGCCGAGGCGGTGCCAGCATTCATGCCGACTTCCCTAAGAAGGGCAAGACTCGCATCCCTGCCCACCTCGTTTCGACAAAAGTCATTATCGACTTGGGGTATCCCTATGTCGAGGAGGTATGCGACTCGTCCGATCTCAAGTTCTCCGTTCATACTGGGCAAGACTGACCCGGCTTAGGGCTCTACCATCATAGTCCAGAAGGCTCTAGGACAAGATCACATAGACGAGCTCTTGAAACTGAGTAAGCAGTACACAAAGAGTAAGCGCGCACAAATAACCTCACTAGCAAGTAGTAATTTACTAACTCGTCACAGCCGAGATTGAAATTAGCGTGCCGGCTGCACCCAAGTCGTCCGCTGGCGGTAGATCTAGTGCGGGGCCTATCATCGACGAGCGTCGAGAAGAGCGCTACGAGGAGCGCCGCGACGGCAAGCGTGATGAGCGGCGTGAAGATATCAAACAGGAAGTCATAATTGCTCCTGCGCCTCCTCCGCAACCTATTTATATACAGGCCCCTCCAGCGCCTTCTCCCGTGCCGCCTGCTCAGCCGTCCCCCGTCGTTATCGATGCCCGCTCGCGCGCTCCCAGCAGGCCGGAACTTGAAATTGTCGACAAGACGGTCATTCGAGAAGAGTATCCCCGCTATCTCCGTGGAGATCGCGACGAGGGCACATTGGTTGTTGCTCCCATCTCGAGGGCTCGTTCCCGGTCTCGTGCACGGTCAGAATTACGCGCAGATATAGTGGCTCTCCAACGTCAGCTCGACGAAACCGACAGACATCACCATCACCACCATCATCACCGCCGGGACGAGGAGGAGTACGACATTGTTCACAAGGAACGCCTAGAGGACGGGCAGCTGGTGGTGACGGAACAGCGGACCGAGCGCATCTCCAGCCACCCTAAGCCTCCGAGACTGGAGAAGGACAAGAAAGGTAGGATCGCCCTCAGCCTACCGGCATACACGAGATGATGGTGGGATAAATGCAAGTGGCCAAATGGCTCTTCCCTATTTCCTGCTATATTTTTTTGTTTTTTTTTTTTTTTCCCTGATTTTGGCGGAGACTGACCATTCATCTATTCAGGTCCACACCCTGGCGTGCTTCGTGCCATGTTGACTAGCCTGACATGAGAGGGATGCGAATTGTCTATAAAGGGGGTGGAGTTGTATTTCGTGCCGGGTGTGTGTGTGCGTGTGTATAGATGGTGAACGATTGTTGAACATGGTTGAGAATTTCATGATTGAATGTAGGGGTTTATATTTGGATATCCACGTCTATTTGTCTTTTGCAGATATGAAATGATTTATGAATGGGAACTTGTTTATATATTTTTGCTCAATGGTTTTAACTTTAGTTGTGTAAAACATGGATGGACGCAGATTCGGCGGCGCACGATGAAACCAAGGACTTGTAGTTTGGGGCTGCCTAATGTGGAAGGTCAAGCTTTGAAACCGTCGACCCACGATGATCGGCACGGAGCATTTGGTGATGATGACGCAGGCAGGGCAGAGCATGACCGCGAGACTGGCTCTGAACACGTCGTTTTCACCGGAGTTGTGGAAATGTTACTTCTGTACGTTCAGCTTGCTGTCGAGATAGAAACGTTTCCTCTTCGCAAGTCATGGTGAGATGGGTTAGATGCGAAGCAAGGTTGAGGCTAGCCGTGACGTTGGACGTCGAGCGACAAAGCTATTGCTACATCAGGCAGTTCGGCCGGATTTTACAAACAAGCTTCCCGATGCAACGTCCTCAGGTCCCTTTTCGGCCCCTCCCCGCTTCTCGCATCCATTTGAAGTAGGGCTTCAGCCTTTAAAAGCTGTCCCTTTCCCCCCTCGACTTGTCCATCTTAGCACTTGGCTTTCCTTTTTCCATCTTCACTCAGCCTCTCTCAGACCTCACCTTTCAAATCTGGACGAAAGGAACAAAAGCCATCAACACGCAACTCCACATCGATGCCCTCTCGCAGCCTCTCATCCGTTCTTTTCAGGCTCTCCATCGGCGTCATCGCCACCTCCCTGCTGCTGCTGCTCCTCCCCCCCTCCCTCACCGCCGCCATCGTCATGACCTCCTCGCCCGTCGCCAAGCTCTCCGTCTCGCTCGCGCAGGTGGTCGACCACCCGCCGTCGTCATCATCCGCCGACGCGCCGACGTTCCGCGTGACCGTGACCAACCACAACGCGCGCGCGGTCTCGGTGCTCGACTACGGCTCGCCGCTCGACGCCATGGCCGTGGCGCTCGGCCACGCGGAGCTCGCGGCCGTGCCCGGCGGCGCGCCCATCGACGCCCCCGGCGGCGGCATCAAGGTCAACCGCGTGTGGCCGCCGCCGCGGGACGCCGTGGTGGAGATCGCCGGGGGAGGGGGCACGGCGACGGTGGACGTGCCGGTGGTCGGCGTGGCGGAGAAGAGGTTCTCGGTCAGGCTGAGGGGGGAGTGGATGGCGGTGTTCGACGCGCCGAAGAGCGAGGTGACGGACGAGATGCTGAGGAGGGCGCCCGCGGCGGAGAGGACGTACACGGGGAGGTATGAGTCGGAGAGGATCGAGATGGTGGTGGGCGGAGAGGGGGGTGAGCTGAAGTGAGGGCGGCGGTGACGGGTTGTGCGTGGTGGTTTGGTGAGTGATGGGGGTTTTTTTTTGGCACCACTTGACGACTAGAGTTTTAAGAAGCTCTGTATATTTCCAGGATTTGTCTCAATGATGAATATAAATAGTATACCAATCTAAATTTATAAAAATGTCGTCGTGCCTTTGTATCGCATAGCTGCATGGACTTGCGTGACGCCCCACCTGAACCTCCTAGACAGCGACCGTCACGAACAAACAAACGGACGAGACAAACGCAGACAATGCACTCACCCACGCTCGAACTGCCGCCCCTCAAGTACTACCCATAACATGCTGCATGCTCCGATGCTCATAATCATGAAGAGAAACCATTCCACAACTTCAACGCACGCACCTCCTCTCCCCGCGAAATGCCCCTCGAAATCACCGTCTCGCCCGACACGCCCATGCCCCCGGGCTACCATCTCCTCCGCAAGGGCAACGCCTTCATGACCGCCCTCTGCCGGCGCAAGACCCACGCCGCCAACCTCCCGCTCTACGTCGTGCGGCGGCGCGCCCCGTCGCCCGGGTCCGCCATCGGCCTGCGTGCCCCGCGCCGCATCGTCCGGGAGGTGCGCGACGAGGAGCGGTCCACGCGGGAGCTGCGGGCGGCGCGCGTGGCGGTCCGCGAC